>PVHP010001556.1:0-104806 GCA_004024765.1 Zapus hudsonius | reverse complement strand
TGGCATGAGCAGAGGGCTGGACATCACCTCTGCCACAGCACTGGAAACAGCGGCAGGAAGGTGTGCCAAATACTGGCAAGGGGAAGCTGGCTTATAACCCCATAAGCCTGCCCCCAACAACACAGCTTCATCGAGGTTGTAAAACCCAAACTGCCATCAGCTGAGGATCGATCTAGCAGAACACATTCATTTGTTTGTGGGGGACACCTGGATCAAACCATGACACTTGAGGTTTGTGTCATTTCCAGTCAGTTGTGAAGATCAGGGGACCTTGACTTTTATTTAGCGTTTTGTCATTATTCACACAGGGAAGGGAGCCCAGATGCCAGGAGACCCTAGCTCTCTTTCCTCACCTGCATGCTGTCTGCAGCTGGAAGCTTCTCAGGTTGGCAGTGTCACCTGAAGTAAGCAGAGGACTGGAGCAGTGCTGCGAGCTCCTGGGGCCATGGCTGTCCCCATGCTCCTCCTCCCCCCACCCAGCACGGTTCCCCTGGAAGTTAGCAATGCCCAGCTCTTGAGTTCATTTATGCAAAACATAGAAGAAGGCACGTGAGTTCATGGGCATTCCCGAGCTCCATGCTAGCCAAGAGCGAGTTCCCACACTGCCCTGAGAGCCGCGTGGACCTGTGCCATCTTCAAAGGGGACCTGGCACGTTGAATCTTAATTAAGCACTTGATTAGCACAAGGAAAAAGACACAGAAAAGTCACGTCTAGAAAAGAAACTGTCTTTAAAACTGTGCAAAATAGAAAATATCTGCTACACTCATTAGCGTGAGATTTAGAAGGTCGATTCCTGGCATGCTGTCTTCCTGGTTGTTACACACTTTCTAGAAAATAATGATCTCAGAGAGGTTTTCACTCACGTCGGTTAAGACTTCAGCGAGCGTCCATGGAACCTGGCAGATTTGACCAAGCAGTGATTGGCAGTAAATGGCGATGTGGAGGTGGCAGATACGGTGGCCATGTTTTACACATGATATTTGTCCCTCTGGGGCACACAGCACCGCACCTGCCATTCCCAGGTTCACTGCTGCGTGTCATTCATGCGTGTGTCCCCACGCACAGCCTTCTCCCCTGTGAAGCCTGTTGTTGTCATGAGACATGCCACCAAGGAGTTCCGATCAGGGGACATGCTTTGTGCTTTGTCCCTTCACCTGCCGGCAGGAAATGGCTCGTGGCTAGCTGTGACTGAGCAAGCCTCGTGTGGATACATGGCTGTCTCCAGTGCACACTGCCCCAGCTGACGCCATTGTCCCATCTTTCTAAGTAAATCAGGAACAGCAGCATGAGGACAGGCAACCTCCTGGAATTTGGTTTGAAATCAGATCTGTCCCGCTTTCAGGAACCGGAAGAAGTATGTGATGAAAAGTATAACTTATTTAAAATAGTTGTCACTTAATAAATTTACATTTTTCTTAATGCGTGCATCTCCCTCCCTAGGGAGTATTTTATCTTATATCTGAAAATGATGCATTCGAAGTTAGATCTCTTGAACTTTTCTCTCTTTGAAATAATGATGTGTAAAGGCTGTGTACACCATTATCAGAGAAAACGTGTTTTATTTTTACGTTTTAGGAGATAGAAGAGTTTGGTGGTGCGCTGGGGATTTTTAATTTGTATCTTATTTAGTCTGGTGTTCAGTGTGACACCAGTTAATTGTATGTTATTTTGTAGTAACTACATGTTAACTCTGTTGGAAGTAATGGTAATTATACTGTAATTGATATCAGTTCTCCCACATCTTTGGAAAACCATACAATTAACACATATCACCACAGTTGGATGTGACCTTTTGTCAAGTGTCACCGGTCATCTTGGGGGACTATTGGGAACAGGGTTCCTAAACATTGTCTTCTGTTTGAAACTTGCCCTCAAAATTTTTTTAATTTTAGAATTAGTTTTTAAAAAATTTGACGAAGTGAGAACAGTTCCTAAATTTTAATTTTCCTTAATCTTCAAAACAGACTTTTCTAGCTTCTGACTTAATGGTTATGTTTATTAAAAGGTCATTTGTGACTTCCTCTGACCGGTGGTACTTCCTTTTTCCTAGATGAAGGATAGAGTAAAATGCACAAAACCTTGGTGTCAGAGAGCAGCTTAGCTTGAAAGATAGGGCAACCTTAGCTTTTATGTGTCTTTGCTTGCTGGTGAATAGAAACATACTGTGCCCGAGCCACCGCAGAAATGTACTGTGTACCAGCACTCCCCCACAGGGAGGTACTGTGTGCTAGCACTGCCCCACAGGGATGTACTGTGTACCAGCACTGCCCAGGGAGGTACTGTATACTAGCACTGCCCAGGGAGGTACTGTGTACCAGCACTGCCCAGGGAGGTACTGTGTACTAGCACTGCCTAGGGAGGTACTGTGTACCAGCACTGCCCAGGGAGGTACTGTGTGCAAGTGCTACCACAGCAAACATAAAATGGAGACAGAGGGGCATATTTCAGACAATCCAGATGCAAACAGTTCCCTCTCCTCCTTGCCCTTCCCTCGCCTCCCTGTCATCACGTTCCTGCCCTACATTCTACTGCCTGTGGTAAGAACATAATTTTGGGAGCAGCAAGCAGTGGCTTGGGGCTGAGTGGGACCACAGTTTGGTAGGTTTAATGCCCGGTGCTGTTTTGGAGAATATGAATAATTGCTAGAATGTTCTGTGACACAACAAAGTGATTTTCACTAGTGAGTCTTACAGAGGAGATCTCAGACAGCACAGACACCAGCTTCACCAGGCCTGGTGTTCTGAGCTGGGTAAACCAGGGAGACCAGCTAACTGCCTGTCTTCACAGGAAGACCTGAGGGCTGAAGGGAAGGAGAGGTCTGGGACATTCAGGACCAGTGTGCCAGGATGTCTGCCGAGCGAGCACCTCAGTACTCTCGGAGTGAAGAGGCCTACACTTCCATCTTACTCTGTCTTCCTCCGAAGTTTCCTCACACACCTTTTTTTTTCTTAATAATATGTGTTGTTTTCACAGCAAACATATTTCTTTAAATTATAAGAAAATCTCTTAGAGAAGATGAGATATTTATACATCTCATGAATTAAAACAAGTGTATTATGGCAATCATTTTATGTTTTTCACTTTTATGTTTATATTTCCATGGGGAAAGCCTTCAAAATTATCAATTTGCCAGGTAAAATTGAAATAGAAGGCATATTTTTACCAAAAAAAGTTTATTTTTGATTTATACGGTTTTGATGCTTTTGACTTGAATAAATAAAGCCAATGTCTCCACAGGGTTGACCTTACATCGGGTGCTTAGATTCTGAACTAATAGAATCCCCAAGATGTTTTCTCAGAAAAAGACATTGGCCTAGCTGGTCATTAATTTTATTATGATACCCTTTGTTCATATGGTAAATGTTAGAATAACAGAGTCTTCTTGGTGGTTTAAGTGGAGAGAGAATTATTTTAAGCCATGTGTTAGTTTTAAAAGGAGTTTGTAATTTTTACAATGGAACCTTTTGTGAACTTGTTAAAAAAAGTTAATCAGAGAATATTCAGGAACAAATCTGCCTCATGCCTCTGTACACGAATCAAACGTTGAAACCACAAATGAGCAGGACTCAGGCTGCCTCACAACTGGATTTGTTTAAATCTGGATACTTTATGACTCTACTTGGGAGTTGCAAACTTATAAATAACCTCACAATTGGTTAAAACCATATTAAAACCATATGAACGAGGCAGAAAGCATTTGGTTCAAGGGTTGAGTGGGCACAATAATCCTGATGAAACTAATTTAATTCAGCAGCTCCCAAGGCTGAGAGGGTCTCCTGTCTTCACGTTAATGCTACCTGCTCCTGTGTCATTTATGATGTGATGGTCAGGGACAGGAAGTTAAGAAGATGAGATGCTCCGGGTGCTGGCACGGTCAGCTTGCAGAGACACAACTTGCTTGGTTTGTTGTACTCTACAAATCCTGAGGGAAACTTGTTGTACATCACTGGGGAATGTTTTTGAAAGCCCCATAAAACATACCCACCAGAAGTGTTGCAGACATGAGTTCATTTCAGCAGGCGTGCTTTGCAATCTTTCCCTCATTTTACAGGGCACAGTGCTAGCTGGGGAGAGAGAATCATGGGCCACTTTCCCTTCCCTAGGAGACCAGGACCCAGAGAGGAGAGATCTGAATAGCTCCTGTCCATCTGGACTGATTTCTATTGCTTTCCCAAAGTGTGAATCGTCTGGCTTTTGAACACATTTGCTAAGCCTTTGCAAGTAAGCTTTCCTTCCAAGGAGAAGCACTCTCCTTTGAAGAATTATAGACAGGTAGAATCATAGACAGGAAGAATTATAGACATGGAAACAGACCTGGAAGCTGATGATTGTGAAAGATATCTTCTGTGAACATGACCTAGTGATCGAACAAGAGAGATAAATAAATACATTGATGATAGATGGAAGATAGATAATAGAAAGATAATAGATGGATAGACAGATGATGGATGGATAGATTGATTGATTATAGGTAGATAAATAGATAAAAAGAGCTGATCAGTAGGCAAGTAGATGATAGATAATAGATAAATGGAGAGGTAGGTAGATACATACATACGTATGCCCGCACGTATATGGCCCTGCTACTTGGTCCTGATTGCACAAGCTTCTCCAGGCTTGTCTCCGGGGCTACCAGGATATCTTCTAGAAAATTTGTGCTTAATCGTGTGACAGATTTTGGCTAGCAGCAAGAAACTTTGGTGGCATAAGAGACAGTAGCTGTCATTGTAATGGTTTGCTAAGACCACAAACCACGTGACTTAAACAGAAGAAATACATGTTCTCTATTCTGGAAGCTGGAAGTACAAGATCAAGGTGTCAGAGCATTGGTTTCTTCTGAGTCTCTTTCTGGTCTGTGCCTTCTTATATAACCTCACATGGTTTTGTCCTCGGTATACACACCTCCCTGGTGTCTCTCTTTGGTCTGTCACCACTCAGGTGGCATCCATGCTTACCCTCAGAGCCCCATAGGACTAGGCCACCTTTTTTAAGTTTCCTATCTCCAAGTATAGTCAGCCTAGGAATTTCAGGAGACAGGATTCACCTAACAGTCGCCAGCTTGGCCAGACCTGTGTGCTCTCAAGAACTTGACCGAGCACTTGGTGTGCTTTGCAAAGGAGTGCTCTTATTGCTCACAAAGAATTACCTGGATTACCAATTCATCCTGTTACTTTTCCTGAGAGCCTGGCATTTATGTTGCTAATGGTGGATCCCTGAGCAGTATGAGATGTGTACGTGGAGTGTTTATTTAGGGGAGGAGGGGGGAGAGTTTAAGGAAAATTCTTCTTGCAGAGCCTTTTCGTATAATGAGAACATGGCAGTTTCTGCATCTCCACACAAGGCCAAGCCTGAGCAGGAAGCTACTCACTCGACTGGTCAGCTGACTTACACACCTTCTTTGTATTTATATGTCTTTTAATCAGTTCTAATCTTATTGCTGGGGAAATTATTTTATTTAAAAGTAAAATTCAAATAAAAGATGGAGAAACAATTTTATCAGAATCACCAGGGTTTAACAAGTAGAGTGCCTGTTTTGATATAAATGGATGTAACAGCTTCAGAGCAAGCCGAGGAACCATGGAAACAGACCTGGAAGCTGGGGATTGTGAAAGATATCTTCTGTGAACCTGACCTAGTGATCGAGCGAGAGAGACAGGGGCGGGTTCTACCTGGGGCTGGAGGAAAGACGTCAGCAAAGAATTGTGTTGTGAAGAAATGCTTCAATTGGCCTAATTATGATGCCACCAGGGAGGGAATAACATTAAAAAGAAAGAATAATAGATGGAAATACCCAAGGCTGTGAAAAAAATCATCAAGCGGCTCTAAGAAGTTTCACTGTATTGAAATGGAAATCCGCACAAGCCCCAGCCGGTGCATGGTAGCCAAGGCTGGACCTAAGGTCATCTCTGAGGCTTTGGATCTTTGGCTGGACAGAGCTGTTGCTAATGCAGAGAATAAATATCATTAGGCAGATCAGGGAAACTACAAAATGTTTAAACATGTAGCAAATACTAAGAGATGTCTTTAACAGAAGTGGATATTTTATCAATTGCTTTATCTCTTTATTGATTCTTTCAAAACCCTCACAGGGGTTTCTCTCGCTTCGTCACAGCCCCCCCTGGGGTGCGAGCATTTTACCACCATTGTACAGACTCGAGGGAGCCAGCTAAGTAGATCACATGGAGTCAGATTGTACAATTATGATTTGGAAATTCTCCTTAGCACAAGTACCTATCCAAATTTTTGTGATGACTTAGAATAGAAAAGTCCCTTTGAGTGTCACTATTTCTTCTAATGAACTGATGGTGACAATAGTGCTTCCCTGGTGTGAGGCCCATTGACAGCTCTCACTGGAAAGACCTCCTTGCCATCAAGCAGGCTGCTGAGTGGCACTCTCTCCTCCTTCTCCCTGGGGCAAACACAGTTGGCCATCGTGGGCCTTAACGCCTTCCTGAGTCTCAGCACAGTTTTGGTGCTTAGGGCTGTGCCATTTAACAACGGGGTTCAACGATAAACTACACTTCTCTTAGCCAGAGTCTTGATGATCACAAATGCCAAGTCTAGAACCATCAAAATGTTATTATGAAAGTAAATAAATCCCAGACCTTCAAAGGTAACACTCACCTTTTACAGAGTATATGCGGTTGCTTGTCATTATAAAACCTACACATTTCGATACTTCGTTAAATTTCTAAATGTAAAATAAGTGACATAAATAAAGTGGCAGGATGCACCTAGTTACAGGAAGGAAACCCCCATGTGGAGAACACGACAGGTCCAGACATGAACTAGAGATGGTTATCCACAGGGACAGCTGAGGTATCGCTCCACAATAATACTCGGTATTTTCCAAAACAAATATAAAATAAAACTGCTCATTGTGAAATGTGTAGTGCTGTAGAAACCAAGCATTTATGGTCAATAATATCTCCTGGTGCTGGTTTTTACAAAGACTTTGCAAAGAAGCAAATATTTACCATCAGAAATTCCATGCTAGGATTTATATTTAGCTCTAGAACCAAATGTAATTTTTCTATATGTTCTTTAAAATTGCTTAGTTCCCTCCCTTAGGAAATATTTAGACTATTTAACAAGAGTTGCTTGTTTGGGTGTTGGTTGCTCAAAGAGATATCCCAAATACTGTGAGGAAGGTTGAGTCTAATGAGCTTTTTCACAGACTTAAAATTTTGGAGAGCTGGTAGTGCTTCTGGACACACTGATCCATTATGTTTCATGTAGATGGGGAAATACAGCATGTGACATCATGACACCTGCAGGTCCTAGTACTGAGCGATATAGCAGAGCCAGAGGAGAGGTCTCAGATACAAGCCTCTGACATATGTGGTGTACGTGAACTAAGCCGGATTCTTTAATATGCTTCCATAAAATCCGGGAGTTCATTATTCAGGGAAGACTTAGAGTCTTCATAAATGAGAGTGCGTGTTTATTAGAGAGGAATAGAATATTTGGGGTTTTCACCGCGAGTGGGACTTAGGAGCGCACGATCAAGGCATTAGCGCTAGAAGTCAAGTCATTGTCCATCCCAAGCAGAGGATGCATGATGGGAGAATTGTACAAAATCCTGAGTCTGAAGCAGCCTGTGGGTGAAGGACCTCAGACGTGGGGGTAGGGGGGTTGGCTGGAATGCATGAGAAAATAGAAAACCCTAGAAGGTTTCAGAGACCTGAAATGATAGTCTCTGCACAAGCAGCAGGCCACAGACCAGCAAGGCCTGTGACATAAAAGGCCTCCTTAGCACAAGAACCTATCCAAATTTTTGTTAAGACTTAGAGGGACATAGAAAGCCCTGGAAGGAGGCCACACCAGCCAGAGTGGTATGGCGCTAAGGCTCATCCAGGGGTTCTGGTGGTGGCTGGGAAAGGGCCATGGAAGAGACTCTGGAAGGAAAGTCAGCCCCCAGGATGACTGACTAGACAGTGAGAAAAATGACAAAATGAGCCATGTCCCCTTGGCCAGTTGGCATCGACGACACGGTAGAATAAAGACATTGGTGAGGGGGAAGGCTGCTCTGGCAGGGAGGTCATTAGTTGAGATTTGGACCGTGTTTCCCATATTGAATCCAATCCATATGTGGAGAGAGCAGATGCTGAGGAAGGATTGAAGCTTGGAGCTGGGATGAAAGCAAGACTCCAGTCAGCAAGAACTTAGGAGCTCAGACTTTGCTGAGACCCAGGAGAGAGCCGCTCTCAGGATATTATTGCAATAACCTCATGAGGTTCCCATCCCCGCCCGATGCAGTTTACAAAACCAATGGCTGCGGTCGTTACTTCTCATGCGAAATTCCATATTACAAATCTGACATGGTTTTTTTTTAAAGCTTTTAATATTTACATGTGTGTTTGGGAATGTAATAACGAATTTCTTATTTACATAAAAAAGAATCATACCAGATTTCCCCATGTAAAAGATAGGTGTTACTAAATCCACAGTTATATGAGTACAGAAGATTCTATTTACTGTCTTCTCTCTATATAAATAGAATATTTGGCAATTAGTTAATAACACACGTTTAAGTTTATTTAGGAGATTCGGTGTGGCGCGCATTCTAATTACAATGTATTTTACATATGGAAATAACCCAAGATGATTATTTCTTTACCCATTTTAACTGCAATATAGGTAATAGCCCCCTAGGTATATGTTATGTGGCTGCTGTAAATGACCCCACATTCGGAATAAAGGTTGGAACCACCCGAAAAATTAATATATATATATGAATATACATACACAATGAGGGATATATATATATACACACATATATATTGTCCAGCTGTGTCTCCTTCAATGGAATATATTCTCTTGTACAGCAACAAACAAAAGGCTTCTCTCAGGAGGGAGAGCACGTTGAAAGGCTTCGGGCTCAGTGTGGCCTGGCCCGTCTTGGTAGCCGGGAGGAAGGCGAAGGTGCATCGGATCATTCCATGTGTTGTTCTTAGGAGATGGCTCCCATCAGTCACCCCGCATATGCTTTGCAAAAGGCTTGTCTCACTGGCAAGCAAACTGTTATTTAAGTACACCATCCACTCTACTACTGAAACAGTTTTGCCAAACTTATCCAAGTAGTCTCGCATGCTTAGAGATGGTATAAATATCATTTATGGCGAGCAGTTTTCTTCAGACTCTATGGAATGTCTTCTCGCTGCCTGATCTAAGTGTCCCAGTTTACATTATGGCCTTTACTGCCTCTGTTTGATGGAGTGATCAGTAAAAATTTAATGACACTATAAAATAATAAAAATGTCATTAATTTACCACGGATCTTGGATGCAGTGGTTGTAAAGTTACATTAATAAACAGAATATTTTTTACAACAAAAAGCATTGTTACGTGGGAACGTATAAATAACCCACATAAATTTAAGAGCAATTTTACTGTTAGCACACACATTATTATGGAATAGCCAATAAGTGTATAAAACATAGTATATAAAATTTTATTAAAATATACTGTGCACATCAAAAATTCAGCTTTTATCTAAGTGCAAAGAAAAGCCATTCTTATGTGCTTACTGTTTCATTGCTCTTCTCTCCCCAGATCACAATTTTCCATTTGTTACCAGGAAGAGAAGTTCATTTCTTTTCCTCGATGAAAAACAAACCTCTGGTCTTTTAGTTACTCCAAATTCATTCTTGCTCTCCACTGAGGCAAACATGTCATCTATCAGTCTTGCCCTGGCAGGGAGGGGGAAGTTGCTAATTTCATGCAAAGTTAAAAATAATGCCTGAGGAGCTGAGTGGTTTGTTCAGTGACTCTGGAAATCGGGGGACAATAGTACAGAGTTGGCCTGACACCAGAGAAGCTGCCCTTGTCATTGACTCTGATAGGACGGGAACATGATGGATGCTTACCATCTTGTGGCTTGTAGCATTTCACATCCATCAGCTCTCACTAAAGGGGGCTTTATCATTTAAATATCTTTATTTAATATGCAACATCGACCTCATGCATCATCATTTCAAAGCGCTTAGAGAGCCAACAGTCCCTACAAACACAGCAGAGCGAACTTTAATTTTTTTTAATTTTTTTTTTTTTAGTAATTTTTATGTTGCCTGCGTGTTTGTGACTGACAGAGCATAAGTGTCTGGTCATATTGCTGCACATAAAATGTACATTTCTCTGTCCAAGGAAGACTGTAGAAACTAACAGAGGGTGGATTAAATTAGCAGTGAGGAATTTGGCTCATTATCTCTGAAATATCCTACTGGAGAGCTGTGTACATTGCAAAGATTAATTCAAGAGGGAGGGATGAGTTTTGGATCTAAGGACTTGTCACCCACAGTCTGGGTCTGTCGTTGTTCTATATAGGGACCTGCCTGCTGACATTTAATGGCCAGATGAAGGTTCTTGGAACTGAAGGATCTCTATGCTTCCTTCCCTCAGTGCCCATGTCCACATCCTGTGTTTACAAGGTTCCTGTTCAACCTCACTGGGAAAATCTTTGCTTAGCTCAGCTGCCCTGACCTAACTGGTAGACATCAGACCCTCTTATCTTATAATTCTGTAGCTGGCAAATAAATATTCTGAGCTATTCTTTGAAGAAAAGAAGGAAATCTTCTGGGAGACTCGGTGGAAATTTATATGAAAGGGCATGGCTTTGCAGGCCCCTGCTTTAATCTCAAACACAGTGCTTAATATTATCAAATTTAAAATGCAGCCTAGTGCCCCAAACAGTTTTTATCACCGATTTATTTTCAGGCTCTTTAACAAGTATTTCTTGGGATGCTCTTCCTCATCTTCGACTCTGTCAAAATATTGGTATTTTATAGGGAAAGGATCTTTGCAGAAGAATTTTTTTTTCAATGAAGTCAGGAAAAAAATGTATGACTTCAAAGACACTGTGAATGTGCTGTTGAGGGTTCGGAATGTTTTTTTGTTATGATTAAAAGCAGGCTGATAGTCCTGAGTTGTGAGTGTACTTCATTTTTATAAAAGAAAAGACATGATCACCATGTAAGCTTTGTTGTCTTAGGATTTTACAAACCATGGCGTGTAATTGTCCCTCTTCTCCTTCCTTGTCAAAATATTGATATTCTTTCAGGAACTTTATTTCTTTTTAACTGAGAATATTTTCCGGTAAAATCAAAGAGAATGAATGACTAGAAAGATACTTGAAATATGCATATTGATAGGTAGCTTGGTCTGTTGATTTGCAGAAAAAGAGAAAGTTGTTCCTCTCCCCTGCCACACCCCATGAAAATACTGTTCAAGGTTGTTTTGGGGGGGAAGATTGCACGTGTCTGATCAGAGCTCCTTCTGTGGGAACAAAGGAGGGCATTCACCTGCAAATGCATGGGATGGAGAAGGTGTGATGAAACCGAGGTTGAATCTTCTTTCACTGGTACCTCCCCTCTTCTCTTTCATGCATTTTCTTTACATCATGACAACGCAAAGTGCTACTCAGAAACGGAAAGTGGCTGATGAAAAGCAGCTTGTCTTCCCCTACAACATGTGACACTTCCCCCTGGCCTGGGTCCTGTCTGTGTGTCCTGCCTCTGGGTTAATCTGTTCCTGCCCCCTGGTGATTTCTCAGAAGATACTGGGGAACCAACTGTATGTGGTTTGGTCTCTGTTTACAAACACACATCTCAGAACTTCCTCCACACGCTGCTGCTGATACCAGCCCCCCTCACTCTCTTGGAGAAATCCCTTTCCAAGTGCTAGCTTCCAGCAAGGTTTGAGCTGTGTTTTCTTCCAGCAAATTCTATGATGAAGAGGAACTAGAAGACTTCCTGTGCAATTTGACTGATGGGAATTAATTATAGAAATATAATGATATTCAAAAATAATCCTATTAGAAAGCACCCATGTATTGAGATTATACAAATGAGCTACAGCCTGGATGAAGTAATTGTAGGTTTGCTCTTGAGGAATCTTTCCAAGTTTCTAAACATCTTGCAGAGGAGAACACTCGCTCGCTCAGAGTTCCATCCTCTGTCAACATGCTCAGCACAGAACTAGGTCATGGAACAATAGAGCGCAGGCATCAGCACCCACTGCTGCATAATGCATTAGTGCAACATGCAGAAACTGTCTGGAGCTGGGAGCTGCTAGTCCACGTCTGTCGATTCAAGCTGACATGACATTTAACGCTGCGGCGTAGGGATGAACAACAAGGTTTCGTTCCTTCATGATCCTAACGTAAAGCCAGGTCTGATCTGGAGAGTAGCACTGAGGTGAACGCACACGGTGGGCTTCGGCACTGGGATACCTCGTTCATGATGGTCAGTGGGCTCTTGGCCATGGCTCTGGAGAGAAGCCGAGCTCAGGCACTGTGGATAAGAGCTGGTGGACAGGCCAACTTCATTGGGTTTCTCCCAGAAAGCAACAGGGACATTGAACTGTCATGACTTCATGACTGACTGTCCTCCTTCTCAGTTCCCCAAAAGTCATCGTTAAAAGCTGTGAAGATGGCTCAGCAATTAATCACACTTGTTTGCAAAGATTACCTAAGCAGGTTCGGTTCCCAAGCCACCCATATAAGTATGGTGTGTGTATCTGGTGTTCATTTGCAGTGGTAAGAGGCACTGGTACCCTACACACACACACACACACACACACACACACACACACACACACACACACACAATAAAATTTTAGAATATCATATTCAAAACAGTAGTAGCAATGCCAGCATCTAGTTGATCTGCTTTGAAATATTTGTTTCTGAAATCTTGGTGCATAAAATTCTGACTTGCACTTCCCTAGGAAAACTGATACAAACTGTTCTCTAAATGAGAAAATCCCAGCCATTAAATTTAGCAGTATGTTTTAATCAGAACTCTCTTTCAAGCATTTGCACATTTGGCTCATCTCTCTTTGTTGCGTTCCTTTTAGACGTCTGGAGCAAATCCAGCAGAGATGTGCAGAGCGGCTCATGCAGGTCCCTGTCACGGGTTCCCCTTCTTTCCAGGGACACCTGCTACTATCCTCTGTGCTGGTCCACAGTCAGCCCTCAGCAAGTCTCCAAGGAGCTCTGCAGAGCCCAAAGGCAGCGGACATGATGTTTGCAACCCCCAGCTTTTGCCCATCAAGTGAAAGAGAACTGGGAAGGGAAAGATGGCTACTGTGGAAGCTAGAATAAGCCTCTGGTTATTCTCTCCTCTAGGAAAGAACGCGCTTTGAGAACTTGGGGTCCCAGTTAACAGGAAAGGCCAGTGAAGAAGGAAAGCTGGGCCCGGGTGTCATCGACCTCACTCGGCCAGAGGATGCAGAGGGTGAGTGGCTCTTCCGTGCTGTGCTGTCCTGGGCTTCACAGGTGGGTCTGACTTACAGGTAGACCCTTAAGGCCCTGCTAGGAATCCTCATCTGCACTTTCTGAGCCAAGTACCACAGATGTGTTCATCTTCAGTATTAATGGTAGTTGACTTTGAGGAGCTGATAGACCCCATCTCCCTTAGCACACAGCCATCCAGCACCCAAAAGGTTTCATTTGAAAGCTTACCCTCTCTACCCTTGAACAACACAGTGCTGAGTTCCATCTACCTCACTAGATTTTTGTTCAGGGAGGATATGTTTGTGTTTTAAATCCCAAACCAAGTGATTTCTAGGTGCACTGCAAACCTTTTGGGAACTGAATGATAGCTTGCAGCCAATTCTGCAGAAACTCACCAGTTGCTTAGAAGCGGTCCAGCCTGTGTGCTTGAGCACTAACCAGCTCCCTTCAGAGTCTGCCAGAAAGAACTGTCTCGCTCCTGTGGTTGGACCCAAGGCAGAATCTATGCTGGTCCTCCGGCTTCCCTGTGTGTTTGTGTGTCTTAAATGCACAGCAGCACATCAGCAGAACTCGCTCCCCAGAGACTGGGTACAATTTATGGGTTAGGTCAGTACTTGTCAGTCATGTAGCCTCTTATTTCCTGTGTCATCGCAGAGTGGGGAATGGCTTTCCCGTTAGCTGCTTCTGTGGCAGAATCTGTCCCACCAGTCAGGGAAGATTAATTTGTTCTCTTAAGAGTAACGTGATCCTCTCCCATCTCAGATCGCAGCTCAAGTCTCTTTTTAGCTTGAAGGAAAGAATCTTATTAGTATCCCTTTTACCAACAAGATTTCTTCCGGGCCCTGATCCCTAAAAAAACATGCAAAGACTCTAAACTGAGCCTTTCCCAGCAGCCCAGAAGGCTCTTTAGGAGCACTGTGAGGTGGGTGATGCCAGACACAGTCAAGACTTCCATGGGTTTCCAGAAGATAGGTCTCCAGGCCAGCAGGAGATACTAATGTCTGATATTAGTCCTGACAGCACAGTATCAAAATAAAGTTTGAATGTCATGTGCATGTGTTTCCATGTATATGTGGATATTGTGCGTGAGAGAAAGAAAGAGCAACAGACAGGAAAGAATGGGAAAAGGAAATGACAGGGGAAGAGGAAAGAGAAGCAAGTAAAAAGTTAAAAATGGAAGTATACTTGTTCTCGTTCATAAAGAACATGAACCCAGTGCACACTGACATTGTCACGGGCTTATAGAAGAGGAAGTGAGATTCCCATGTCATGTCTTGGTGTTCAGATGATGGGAGTGATGTACTGGATAATCAGATTGCAAGTCAGGCAGGGTGGCTGGCCCCCAGGTCTACAAGGAAGTTTGTCCGGCCTGGTCCATCTCAGCTCTGTTGGAAGAACTGAGAAACCTGAATCTTTGGCCATATGTAGCCAAATAGTTTTAATCACTTTGAGGTAATCAGAGTTATATAGGGCTTCATCACCCGACCCTTGGTCTGAATAGCTTTAATTTTTAACTATATATAAATACAGAGAGAAATATAAACTCTCTCTCTCTCTTTCTCTATCTCTCTCTATATATATATATCCAGTTATCTCTCAGTAATGCTTATGTCATATGCATGGAGATATTAACTATAAAAGGAAAAAAATAAACCTTGACCTTAGAAAGAAAGATTTCATAGAATTATCTTTGGAAATTTTATTTAATACCCAGATTGTCTGAATTCAAGTACATTTTCATGGTTAACTTTTTTTTCCCCACAAACATTTGTCAAGCAATCCTATGCCAGAGGATATGTTGAATTTTCACACCTGTTTTCTCATTGTAATCCTGCACACATGATAAAGAAGGCCATCATCATCACCATCATCTGGTCTCTTTATGTAGCAGAGGCTGGCCTTTAGGTCAGGGTCTTCCTGCTTCAGCCTCCTAAGTGCTCATATTCTGTGTGTGTTCCGCCACACCAGGCTAGTGGGCGAGTACCATTACTTTTTTTCATTCTACATGTCAGGAATTGAGGCTGAGAATATCTAGATAACAGTATGAGCTATATAGCTAGCAAAGAAGGTGCTAAGATTGGATATGAGGCTCAGATCTCAGCTGCCATTCACACCACCCTGCATGCTGATGACTATGTGGCACCTTCATTTTTGTGAGCAAACTCCCTGTGACCTTCCTTGGGATGGCCCATTTCCTCTCCCCTAAATAGATCAGGCCCAACATACATCAGTTCTCATGTTACTCCATTGCACGGGGCCACTTGCTGATGAGTGTAACCATAGACGGGCTGTTGTGGCCCCTGTGAAAACCTCCCTTCAGAAGCTTGCCCAGTGTTGCCATGGAGACCTCATGTGCTTTTGGGGGGCCATGAGCTCATGAATGAAGTCAAGCTTCATCCTCTAATAGGGACAGCAGAGCCCAGCCTTGGTGAGGACTTCTGGGGTAGGAAGCAGCCGTCTGCTGGCTTCAGGTTATTTGCTGGTAGCTCTGGTAAAGTGTGAGCTGAGTGCAAAGCTCTCTGGAGTTAGTATGATTCATAGTAAAGTCAGACAACAATTATACAGAATACTTCTTCCTATTCCCCTCGGCTTGGAGCATGAAAAAGGCTAAGTATCAGAGTAGGAAGAGCAGAGGAATATAATGTCACTAAGCCCATGGTTCAACAAAACAACCAACCAGTCAACAGTTCTTGAGGCCGACAGTGTGCCAGCCCCAGAACTAGACCCTGGGAAAGGGGACAGGGATGCCTCTGAGCTCCCGAGCTCCTGCTGTACTGAGGAAAGATAAGGCTGAAAGGGAAAGTTATGTTTGCATAAGTCCTTCATGTCGCCTTGGGGTTAGGGCTCTTTAGGGAGTTGACAGGTGACCTCTTGCCTCTGGCTTTGGAGGTGTCCTTCCTCTGTCCATAAATGATCATTTCCACATTCTGTGATTTCAGGAGGCCATGCCTCAACCCTCAACCCTCCTGTGGGGCTTTTGAAGTGACAAAAGTAAGTCAGCCCGAAGACGAGGCCATGTTCCAGCCAGACTTCCCAGGAGAAGGTCTGCCAGCCATGAATATGACATTATCACTTAGTAAGCAACTTGTGGACCTGCTTGGAAGCCCTGGGCATGGAGACAGTAAAGGAAAGGTCACCCAGAGAGGCAGCTGTGCGTGTGTATTAACCACTCATCAAAATCAAATGACAAAACCATAAGCAAGGAAAACAGAAATTAAAAATATAAAAGGCAAATGCCTTCACAATTTTATTTTTAAAGTCCAGCTGTTATTTGGCTCGAATGTGACAAGACAGCATTTCTTGTTCACCATGATATTTATAAAGCCACACACTCACTGGTGCTGGGGACTTGGGAAGCATGGGTGAGGTCTTGTTGCTCTTCAAAGCTGATGAAGGCTGAACATGTATCGAGTACACAGTTTTTAGCTCCTCTATAGGACATGTAAGAAAGAAAGGACTTGATTACTCAGGACTGTCACCTCCTATTAAGAATGACGAGCAGCTGTTGAACGCTCTCGGTGGCATTTCCCCTCTCCTTGCTGTGCTTAGCAAGAGTTCACTTCTTACACCGACCCTCCTAATTCCAAAGTCACATAGTGTAGTTGAAGGTTCTGAGAGATTTGGATGGAAGTTCTTTTGTTAAATGGTTGAAAACCAGGGACTCCTGTCTCTGAGCCTCAGGTTGGATTTGATTATCTTCTAATATTTGGGTTTCCATAAAACACTGCATGTCTGTCTTGAGAAAGAAAGATGATATAGCCACAATAATTTCCATTAAGTTTTTCAGATAAATAAAAGAAGACAGTAATACCTTAGGTTATAGATTTCTGCGACTTGCTGGATTGGGTTGTGTTCTTTGAGCTTCACTGTTCATTCATGAGAATGAGTCTGCAGTAGATCTATGAAAGAGCCAGTGATCTTTCATAGATGAGCCTCTCTTCCCCAGGCTCCTCTTCTCTTCTCCAGCACTGTTATAGCTGTGACTTGGGTTTTCAAAATAAGTTCTTTCTTTCTTTCCTTTTTTTCAAGGTAGGGTCTCACTCTAGCTCAGGCTGACCTGGAATTCGCTATGTAGTCTCAGGCTGACCTCAAACTCACAGCCATCCTCCTACCTCCCGAGTGCTGGGATTAAAGGTGTGCTTCACCATGCTCTGCCATTTTCAAAAGATCTTCTTTCTATCCTCCCATTCTCCTTCCCCACCCCCCATCCTTCCCTCTCAGTTTCTGTCTTAAGCCTGAGGTTTTGCAGTATGGTTTGAGTAAGCCAGCATCCTTCCAAAATCTTTTTTTCACCTTCATTGTGTCTAGCCTCAGCAGGAGCGATACCTCATTAGGGTTTGGGGGACAGGGGAATATGAGCCTGTTATTGAGGATGGTCTCTGAAAGTGATGATCCATGGCTAACTTGCACACCCTGGATCGGCACTGGGACAGTGTGCAGTACGCTGTGTATTCCAAACTCACAGTGACTGGAATGGAAATGGATATGTTCACCCTGGTTAGGAGTGCAATGCTCAGACTTGCTTAGAGGCTTCCATGAATATCTACTCCATTGATGAGCTGGATCACATGAGAAAGATGGTCTTTCTCAAAACGTTTCCTCCTCCTCGGAACCTCTGATCCCTTCAAAGCTTTAGCTCTCAGGGAAGTTTTATTGCTGTCAGCTCAGGCTCCCTGCCTGCGGACAAACCGCAGACGTTACCATGCTTTCTCTCTTTCCTTCAGAAATGCAACCTGTCAGGTGCATATCTTCTCTTCAAAGTCCTGCTGCCCCTTGGAGCCCTGCTCTCAGGCATCTCGGAAGTGTTTGCATTCTCCCTGCCCTCTCTCCATCCTTACGACTAGGGGAAAAGGAAGATGGATTCCATTCCTCATTGCAGGCATCAGAGACCAATGTAGCCTAAGGTGGGGTGGCTTTTAAAACTATAAGCTGCCTATAAGGAGGCCTTTAAGGGTCAGTGGTTCAAGCCCACCAGAATGCAGTGCTTGCAATTTCCACTTCTAGCCAAGAAATCCCTTCTCACATCGCTAGCAGTGGGTTGTTTCAGTTTTGGTCCTACGATTTCAGGAGTGTAGTGATAGGACACTCACTTGTTCCTGACACACTAACTATAATTCTCTTAGTTCTTTGTTGATAATTTACAGCCAAATGTGTGTGTATGTGTGTGTGTATGTATGTATGTGTATGTGTATGTTCTTTTAACTTTTATCCACTGGGTTTATTTCAACTTCTGGGTTCTGGCAAAATAAAAACTTATGCTTTCTGTAGATGCCTTCCCACCATATGTTTGCTCAAGGAATATGAGACTTCAATTCTAGTTTTGTCTTTTCCCCGTAAGTTTTCTCATCTGTGAGTGAGGAGGTCAAGGATTCTCATGACCTCTTTTAATCCCTGAGAATCTTTTCCAGTTCCTCAGATAGATAGATTTATTAAACAGGTATATGAATCAAATATTTACTTGCTGATAAAAAAATCAGAAAGAAATTTACCTTAACAATTCTTTGGTATACATATAATTTTACCATTCATTAAAGACAAAAGCAAATTTGCATACTAATGTGTTTGCTATGCTTGCTTAATTTTTCCATAAAGAATTAAATGTTAGCCAGGCATGATGGCACATGCCCCCTGCGGAGGTACTCGGGGAGGCAGAAGTAGGAGGGTCACTGTGAGTTCCAGGTCTCCCTGAGACTTCATAGTGACCTCCATGGCAGTCTGGGCTACAGTGCAAGCTTACCTTTAATAAAAAATCAAACAAGAATTAAATGATGACTAAAATGTTTGATACTTGTCATGGTTTGATCCAGGTGTCCCCCACAAACAAATGAATGTGTTCTGATAGATCAATCCTCAGCTGATGGCAATTCGGGAATTAGAACCTCATTAGAGCTGTGTTGTTGGGGGCAGGCTTATGGGGGTATAAGCCAGCTTCCCTTTGGCAGTGTTTGGCACACCTTCCTGCCACTGTTTGCAGTGCTGTGGCAGAGGTGATGTCCACCCCTCTGCTCATGCCATCGTTTTCCCTGCCAGGATGGAGTCCTCCTCGAGTCTGTAAGACAAATAAACCCATTCCTCCATAAGCCGCTTTTGCTTGGGTTCTTTCTGCGCAGCAACTAGAAAGCTGACCGCAACAATACTACAGGATGTAGATCATTGTCAGCATTCCCCAGTGATCATCCTTTTGATATTATAAATGTAAGTGCTGAGAAGAACACTTCACATACAGAATGGCACAAGTAAGTTTGGGGGCCATTTCAGAAGTTGTTGACAAGTATCCCAATCCCAAGCCAAAATTCACTGAATAATTTCTTATGAATCTCAAGCTAACAATTCACATACAAATTTTAAAGGTAACCATTCTAACACAGTGTAACCCAAAAATAGATGTTGAGGAATGATGATGGGAAAATATTAGTCCTCGCTGCTCATACTTAAGCCATTGTATTTTGACAAGAGCAGAAAACTTTGCATTTTTCAGTAAAACACTTCAAATCGTAACATACACTGGGCTTGAATCTGAACCAAAGTATTTCGGTTATTTCTGCTGGTGCTGTGTGGCATGTTGGTGAACTTGATGCTGAGTGCACCTGTTGAGTGTTTAGACCCATGGCGACAGTGATGTCATACACCTGTGATACAACACAGGTGAGCACTACCAAAAACACCCCAGATTCATTACATGTTTGATTGTGGAACCTTTCACTACTGCACATTTTTTTTTGCATTTTTGTTTTATTTATTTTTATTTTTTCACAGTCTAAGGTCTTGCAGCCCCCTCCCTGAGTCCCACCCCACTCTCCCTGAGGCCTCTCCTCAGTTGAGTTATTGGTGTTCACCGATGGGTAAACGATGTCTCAGTTAGTCTTTGTGTCTATGTGTATGTGGGGGGGGGTAGTTCACAAATGTGCCTGAGGATTTTTTACCCACCCTCTGGTTCTCACAGTCTTCCAGTCCCCTCTTCTACAATGGTCCCCGAGTCTTGGTGCATCTTAGTGGTCTGGTACGGTGTTGAGTTCTTTGTAGCCTCCGAGTTTCTGATCTGATGTATTTTGATCATCCACTGTGTCTGTTGCCTTTCCCTGGAGTTGGTTGTCAGGCTAGCAGTGGGAGGAATGCTCACATTTCCACTTCCTCTGAAATTTCTCTTGGCCTCCCCCCTTAGACATCTAAAGTTGTGAAACTTTAGATACCTAAAGTTTCGCAATCCCACATTCAGTTATGAAATCCCATCTGAGGCTCTGACCTGTAGTTTAAGATGCTGTGACCTGATTAAATTGGCTTCTAGTTATAGCTTTTTAAAGACTCTCTAATGTTAAATGCCATTAATTGAACTCATTCACTTTTAAGGTGAGTAACAGGTGTCAGGGACTATATAACCTTTTCCCCCTTGCAATGATAGGAATTGAACCTAGAACCTCATGCATTCCAGACAAGTGCTGTATTGCTGAGCTCCCTGTACAGCCCAATGCCATCTTTAAGGTAAATGAAATTAGTGTAGAGCAAAAGTATTCCTTCATTCAGGAAGGTATCGTACTGCTAGACAGGGAGCAGAAGAGAAGGTGAGGAATCCATGTAAACAGAAAAGGCCTGAGATGTTGGCGAGAATATTAGCAGAGAGATGCCGGAGACCTGTGTGGTGGCATAAAATAGTGTGTCCAGGCATCTCAGAGAAGTGAAGAGGCAGGGAAGCCTTTCAAGAGCTGGCAGGCCAGGATATGAGGCCTGGCTGGGCAGCGAGGGAGGCCCAAGGTGTGGCAAAGATGAGGACCAGTCTCACAGTCTGGGAGATAAGCAGAGATCCCGAAGCCCTTAGCTCTGGACTCACTTTGTTGTATGAGCATCACAAAAATGTATTTTACTGTGGATATAAACAGTTTTAGAGGATCCTTGCACCAGTTTATATCAGCACTATATATAAAGTGCAGCACTCTTAAACAAGCAAATAAACTTCTCTTAAAGAAATATATTTGCTGTGTCTTAAAAGCTCCCAAATAAACTTTAATGTTGGTAGAAAACAATTTCCATTGAACTCTTCAAGTGATAGATAGTCCTGATGGGGGAGAAAAGAGAAATGTCAAGATTCCTATAGAACTCCATCTGGAATGCTGCATAAAGGGGACTCACCTGCTTCACGTAGTTGCTGAAGCTTGAAAGCCCATCAAAGACCCTGGCTCCCTCAGCCAGGAACACAGCCCTGTCCGGTGGCTGGCTTCCCTTTGGCTGTGTTCTAGAGATCCATCAATGGCAGTGTGTACAATCGCCACAAAAACAATAAACTTTTCTGATAGGATACCTCTACCCTGAGGAGAAATGTCAGTCTGTGCTGTTCCTGAGTCACCCAGCATCTGTGTGACAAGGACTCATACCATCTACCATGAAAATCAGACTCAAGGCGAGCATGTGTTCCCATGGGGCTATAAGATGGGGCCTTGCTTCCCCAAAACATCAGAATAAGCCCTCGCTCAGAGAAGTCTATATGCCCTGACTGTATGTTCTTGTGACATGAACTTTTTCCCCTGTCTCTGTCCCAGAAGCCTCCTCTCCTGGAAGCATGAGCCTCCACTTGATGTTCCACATGCAAACTCGAATTCAGCTGTGGGATTTGAGGAGCATGGAACCAGTTCTAAAGGCTCTGCAAATTTTCTCTGCTTTCAGGCCAGGACTATTTTTTTTTTTTTTTTGTCTAATTGGCCACTTTTCTTCTCTTTAAGCTTGAAATGATTTTTTAAATATTTTATTTATTTATTTGAGAGAGAGAGAGGCAGGCAGAGAGAGGCAGAGAGAATGGGCACGACAGGGCCTCCAGCCACTGCAAATGAACTCCAGACACATGCGCCCTCTTGCGCGTCTGGGTTTACATGGGCACTGGGGAATCGAACTCAGGTCCTTCTGCATTGCAGGCAAACGCCTTAACGGCTAAGCCATCTCTTCAGCCCTTGAAATGATTTTTAACTTGTTTCAAAGACCCAGAACCCACATTACCTTCTGCTATTTTCCATTACTGACTACACACACACACACACACACACACACACACATATATATATATATACATATATATATATATATATACATATATATATATATATATATATATATTAGCCAGAACCATTCATGTATCTGACTGCCTCCTCTTCTAGGTACTTGTCTCATTTCTTCTTCTTTATACCTTCGTCTGCCATCCAGCTCCATGAAGCTCTGGAAATCGTTCCCCAATTCCCGAAGCCAGCTCTTTCCAGCCAAAATCTGCTCCCATGTAGAATGTCACAGGCCTCCAGTTTTACTCAAGAGTTTTCAACCAGGTTGTGATTTCCTGAGCTGTACACAGTTCTGTGATGGGCAGGCAAGAAGAGTCCTTTAAATATGGAGAACACACTGTATGCTGTTGGAGCTGGTGGTACAGTTGGGAATTACAGGGCTAGCTATCGTGCGTTCAAGTGCATCATTGGAGAAGCAGAACAGAGGAGCTTTGTGGGCAGTTGCAGTTCCAGAAGGCCCAAGTGAAATATGGCTGGAAATTACAAAAACAGTTAGATAAGCAAAGAACAAGGGAAGGACAGTGAGGTGACAGAATGACCCAAGTAGACACAGAGATGATAAAGTACACGGGAAGCTCCAGGAACAATCATCCCTCCTGCCTTCCTGTTCTCCACCAAGCCCAACACAAAGCCTCACCCATCCTTTCACTCAGTTATTGATCATGCACCTGCCTCCGCTCTCAAAATAGCCAGGCTCCTGGCTGCAGACAATTCTATGCCAGGGTGAGGAATTTGAACTTTCTCACCAAATAGACAGGCATTAAGATAACCTTCAATTGCTAAAGATTGACTCAGCTTGCAAGGTTAAGAATGAGGGGAAAGCAGTATGAGCTTGGCCTTGGTGCTCTCTTGACCTCTTGATTGAGTGTCTTTCCATGTTATATCAAGGGAAAGCTGAGCACGGGTTATGTGGGGGTTTTCATTCAAATCATGTTTAAAACATCTCCTGTTCCCTTCTTTTCGGGGACACACTCCACACACTGTCCATGCTGACTGGCCAGTGTCTGGTAGGTAGCCTTAAACTTGCCCCTCTCATTTACAGGAGTGATGCTTCTGATCGATTTTGCTCAGTAGACACATCAGCCAAGTTAGGTGATGGTTGCGTGCGTTACACTTAAACTGTGACATTTAGGAATAAGCCATTAAAAGAAATTCTGATCTAAAATTGAATATCCCAAGTCTCAGCTCTGGAGAGAATAATTTCATATGTAGTATGTTAAACCATTTTAAATTTATACCAAAAGTACTAATTGATGCCTAGTGCTTTCAATATATATGCGGAGATATTTTGTATACTGACTTTCAATCAATTCATGCTGCTTCATATCAGCTTGCTGTTGTGTGGGGAGGTCCGCCCTGCTTTATGACAAAGTAAACAAGTCAATATCTGAAACTTTCTTGGCCTTCATGTATAGTTTTCTGGTCAGTGAGCCCAACCCTCTCTCACTCCAGGGGGACAGTATAAAGAAGCTGGTCTGCCAGTTCACAGGATCATAATGGCTTCTTTGTCCTGGTCGTGGCCCCACAGTCTGGCTTTGTGACTGTTCCCACACGTGGGAGCTGGGGAGCTGTGAGATCATCCTGGGTGGGTAGATGTGAGTTGACCTTGGGTGGGCCTCAGTCACATTCATTGCATTTTAGGTGTATCCTACAGACCCTTTGGAAACATTTTTAGTTTGGAGCAGAAGAGAGGTTCTCTTAAGAAATAAATTGGCAACCCTCTCCCCCAGGCAATTTGTGAGTTTGTTAACTATCTGAAGAGCAGAAAGTGAGGTATAGGAAACATAACAAGGCCTGAGGAGCCTATAACGAACACACATCTCAGTTACTCATCTGTTGTGTTCTTGGTACTGGAACATTCTACTTCTCCTATTGACCATCTTTATGGCTACTCTCTTTAATGGGACTGATGGTTTGGTGTGTGCTCTGTGGTGGAGCTTTACGTGTATTCTTGTTTATCCCTCAGAAAGATGCTACAAAGTAGGATGTCTAAGTCCTCTTGTACAGGGAGACTTAGCTGTAGTTCAGACAAGTAAAATTATTCATTTATCCAGGAAAGATGAAATTGATCATTCAACTCAGAGCTCTCTAAACCCAGACATCCAGAACATGCTTTCCCTCAAGAAGAGCTGCTGTACTGGTTCCCTTCATGGGAGCAGCCTTTTCCTTAGGCAGCAAAGTTTGATGAGAAGTTTTATTCTTTAATCTTCCAAATCACACACCATTCAAGGGCTCTGTCCACCTGCTGGAGGAGACATTTTGGTGGCTAGTGGGATTGAGTTCATTTCCCCAAATCCTTGGAATACCCCCAACTGAAAAACAATTAGCTTTTCCTGGACCCATAAACTGCACCTCCGAGTCCAATAGAGGCAGATTCCCTGGAACAGATGAATGGGATGAAAAGCAAAGCCCGGTCAGGGAGAGCTAAGTCTGCAGACACTGAAACAAGTCAGCCACACCTTGAGTATTCTTTTTTTTTTATTGTCCATGAGTTACATTGTTTAGTGGGCCAACCATTTGAGTTGTTATCCCCAATTCCTCATTGCCCACCTTCCCCATCCCCAGTCAGCTGGATATCCTTCACCGTGGGCCGTCTGTATCAGTCTTTGTGGTAGGGGACCATGGATAGCCTAGTCTTCATACGGGTTCTCATGACCTTGAGGATTGTTGCTGATGCAGTCTTGGGGACAATGACATGAAGCTGCCACTGTGCTCTTGCCAGTTACTGAGAGATTTGGGAGCAATTGAACTTCTCATTTTCCTCATGTGGAATGAGAAGTGTGGATTAAGTGCTTTTTTTTTATCCCTTTCATGTAAAAGTGCTCTAATTTTATGAGCTTATTTTTCCCTAGTTTTATACTATTCAAGGAAGGTTTGTATGCTTCTTTGAATTTATTCACATGTTTACAAACACCCAAAAGCAATACAATCGTTTTCAGATTTAATACCCCCCAGAGCTCTGACTTATCTTACTACCCTCCAAGGATTTCCTGGGAGCGAGGAGGCTGGCATAGCAGATCTGTGCCATGTGGGAAGTCAATCACAGAAGTAACATGAGAACCAGTAGTCTCTGCATGTTAAGGAATTATAGGTATTTTTCCCCATCGGAGCTATTCTTTCAAGACATTTAGCAGACTATAATAAAAATAAAATGGGGATTTATATAATCTGATTAAAGAAACTCCCAGATGCTAGTAAAAAAGGCAGATATGTAAGTTTATAAAATCCTCATTGTTGAAGATGCCCGTTCTTTCTGTTTTCTTCTGTCTTGATAAGCATTTCTGTATATACCTCATGCCAGCCTCTGGTATGAGATCTTGGAGGTGCGGGCTATAGATAAGACCCTAGGTGCTAATTGCACTTTGGGGCATTTAGTCTAGTGAAGAAGGAGGTAATTTGGATAAAGCATGGCAAAAATCAAGTTGGAGATAAGAAAAAAGGCATAGGGTATCTCCTATGAGATCCCCGAATACCTAGTCTAACCTGGAAACTATGTCAGAAGAAGACTTCCATGGAATAGACAATCAGACAATCCCGAAGCGTGTCTTCCAGAAGTGATTGCAAAATGGGCAGGCAATTATAGGAAAATAGAAAGCTGGGATTCTGAAGGGTAAAAACAGTGCAGAGAATTAGACCTGGGAGCTACAGTGTTTGTTCTAAAGCAAAATGACTTGGGTAGAGTAGCCAGGGATGGTCCTGGAGCCATAGGTAGATGGCTAGCTTCTGAGAAACATGTCTGCTGCTTTGGGAATTTGGACTTATCCTAAGGGCATGGGTGAGTTTTAAATATAGGAGTTGTCTGATCAGCATTGAATTTGTGATGAATTCAAACACGAAAAGTAAGAATACCAACCAGAAAGCAAGCTTTAATGATAGATCACTAGAAATGGCAAAGGCTAAAACAATTGTTAAGGGGAGAAATGGTGAGGGGTAAGGATTGTTAAGGGGAGAAATGGGAGAAGTGGTGAGATCTAGGGCAGTGGTGAGGGCAGAAAGGGCAGGCTGGGTTTGCTAGTTTCTTGGAAAACTGAGATTTTCACCATGTTGCCTCGTCATTCCTTGTAGAGCTGGGGTGGATAAAGCCCGATGCTGCTGAGCCCCATGAGTTACTTGGTCAACTATCTTTATTCAGCCTCTGCACCCTCCATGGTCCACTCCTGGAATCTGAGCCCAGTTTCCCGTTAATCTTAGGAAGCCAGAACCTGTTTTGTTCCTGTTGGTCCTAGGTTCAAACTGACATGTTGCTTTTTTGCCTGGGCTCAACATCATGTGAGCCCTCCTGCACACACGCCTGTGGATAGATACCAAGATGCTTTCTGCTACTTTCAGGTCATGAAAATAAAGAAGTGTGTAAGTTATCCCAGCTGCCTTGGAATTCTGTAGCTGAAACAAGATAAAGGACTCTGTTTAGCTATCTGTGAAGGGAAAATATAACTTGAGAATTTAAAAAAAAAAAGTAAACATGGGCACCAACCAAAACTTAAAGCAGGAGACTTGCAAACATAGCCTGGTGTATCGTAGGTTAGAATTTCCTTCATTTTGCAAAGCCACAGGCCACATGCATCAGCTCACCACAAAGTCATTAAGCCTTTTTAAGCTCAGATGAAAAACATTAGCAAATACCACAAAAGGCTTTAGTGTGGCCTCTTTGTCCATTCACATATGGTACGTTATAACTCCTGCACCTCCCCATCCTGTGTTTGTTTAAGCCGCCTCCATCAGGCTGGTCCTGGAGGAACAAAAGACATCTTGAGCAATGCTGAGCAGGAAATGGGCTAATCTAAACATGGTTTGTGACACTTTAAGTAGAATAGAAAGCGAAGGGATTGATTAGTCATTAATGTCCAATTGGGTCCATATGGATGCTACAATAATAAAGCCTTTTTCTGAGCAGTAGCAGAGTTATTGAATTAGAGGTTTATGTTTCCTCGGATCTGACCTTAGGGAATTCCCTTTTGGTTCTTCTTGTTGATCTTTTAAAGGGAATGGACTTGCTAATAGAACAATATAGAGGCCCTGCCCCACAAGAACGCTCACTCACAATCCTGCAACCGAGGAATGCCCTAGCTCAGCCTCATTTTGCTCCAGTCACTGGGGCTTTCTGTGAAGGCCCTGGCATGCAGCCTTCCAGACACCAATCAGACAGTAGCTTCAACTTCCCAAGGGCTAACGGGCTCCTCTGTGGTGTTTAGCTGTAGGGAAGTGGCCTCTTAACAGAGAGAGACACTCATGTTCCAACCAAGGAATGACACACTGAAATGTTGGTTATTTCAGATCACCAAGTGGTGCCTGGGAGAGCTTGGGCCTGGAGGAGGTGAGCTAGACTGAAATTTCTAGATCTTGCTTCGGGAGAGATCACATCCCTGTGCACCTGGTCCCACCCTTGCAGAGGATTGTAAAGACTGAAGCAATGCATTTAGTGAAAGCACCTTCCTAGAGGCTGCTCTTGGGCTCAGTCTAACAGAAAGGGCAAGTGATGCGGGTTGCCCAAGCATCTAGAAACTTCTCCTTTATTTGGACACTACATGTGACTGTCTGTCCGTCTGTCTCCATAGTTTATCCATGGACTTTCTAGGTGTAGATCAGGGTACTTGGTTCTGGTGGGGTTCAAGAATCTCAGGATGAAAACAAGGAGATGAAAATGGATGGTATTTCCCCACATTGCAGGCGGTTTCTCTTCCCTTCCTGTCATCGGTCCTGAGTCCAGAAGCCCATGAAGCCCAGGAGAACCATGATCCACATTCGTGTTTGTCTTCAAATCATGCCACACACCAGTGGGCCCCTCCTGCTGACTTACCCAGCCAGGGGCCGGCCTGTGGCTCAGCAGTAGAGCGGTTCTTAAGCAGGCTTGATCCCCAGTATCCACAAAACAAACCAACCAACCTTGCTAATATTTGACTAAAAGCCATGAGGAACAAGCCATATTTGGCACTCCTGGCAATCCTCATCCTAATTCTAAGATGTGGCAGGTCTGTCACTTCTCTCCTAATGAAGGCTCTTTATTAGCTATAGATTGTATTTTTTGCTGCCAAGTAAACCACGTGGACAGTCAATTCCATTTTCATTTACTTCTTTTTTTACAAGATGAAATAAAATTTGAATTTCAAGTTCCTTATTACAATGGAAGTAAGTCATAAGCAGAAACCAGAAGTTAGGTCTCTGCTAACTGTAGATAGCCCACCGTTATATGTTGTGTGTATGTATATATATATATACATATATATATATACATATATATATATATATATATATATATATATATATATGAGAGAGAGAGAGAGCATTGAACTTCTACCATAGTTTGGGTTGGAATTTGGGTTTGGTGGCAAACTTTGTTCAATTCCAATTACTTCTAGTTTCTGTCTCATTAATAAAAACTAAGATATTTTTACATAAGTCTTTCTAGATAAGATTTTCCATTTGTTTTGGGTAAGCACTCATGAGTGAACCCACTGTACCAGAGTAGAAGCTGCCAGAACCTATACATTTTACATTTACCACCAGAATATCAGCTTTCCAACTGTCACCTACGCTTGCCAACATTTACTTTCTCAGCCATTGTAGCAGATGTGGAGTGAAATCTCACTGGGTTTGAATGTGCAGTTTTCGGATAGCTAGTAATGGGGAATGCCTTTGCATGTGTTCATTGGCTACATCTTTTTGTTTTTTTTAGGTGTTTGTCTTTTGTCCATTTTAAAAGTAGATGTTTATTTTTATTATTTTTGGAAAAGTTCTCTATATATTCCAGCATGAAACTCTTGTCAGATGAATATATTACGAATAATTTTCTCCAACCTATTCTTTTGACATTTGGTGTATTTATTTTCTTGCATCTTCTCAAACAGGGTTTCACCCTGTAGCCAGGAACTCACTCTGTAGACTACGCAGGCCTCAAACTCACGATCTTCCTGCTGCAACCTTCCAAGTAGAGAGAGCTTTGGGGCCATGGGCACACACCACCACCCTGGCTTAATTTCTTAGTTATGACACGATGAAAAGGAGTTTAATTTCAATAGTTCTATTTGTCATTTTCTCATAAGCTTCATACTTTTTACTCTGAGATCACTCTAAAATATTCTTTATGTTTTGTGGAGTGTTTTGCTTTTAGTTTCAATCATGATTCACCTCAAATTACGTGTTGGGAGAAGAGGTCAAGATTTTCTTCCAATATATTCATTAACTGGCTCTGGTTCTACTTGTTGGAATACTACAGTTCCCATGGTAACAGCCTGGCTCTTTGTTACTGTGAGTCCAAGATTTCCTCTGGTCTCTTTTGGTACTTCTGGCTGCTTTATTTTTCATATGAATTTTAAAATCACTTGTTAATATCTAAAAAAAATTTGGAGAATAAGTAAGTAATGGTGAGAATTAAACTGATATCATAACAATATTGGGTTTTCTGATTCATGAACATGGTATATTCTTCACTTATTCAGGACTCAGAAAGTCACAAACGTATTGTTTTCAGTATAGATGTCTTGATTACTTCTTTGGGGTTAAATTTATTCCTCAGTGTTTCATTTTCTGATGTTATCATCCATGTAAATTGAAAAATTGTTTACTCTAGTATATAAAAACATGAGTGAAGCTGGGTGTGGTGGTGCACACCTTTAATCCCAGAATTTGGGAGGTAGAGGTAGGAGGATGACTGCAAGTTCAAGGCCACGCTGATACTACATAGAGAATTTCAGGTTAGCCTGGCCTAGAGCAAGATCCTTCCTTAAAACAATCAAGAAAAATATGATTGATTTTTGTGTTTACATTTTATATTGCACTACTGATAATTTTACTTTTCTAGTATATTTTGGCAGATTCCCTAGAATTTTCTATATAAATAATTGTATGGTCTACGGGCAGATGAAATTAGGCAGTCTTCCATTTGAATACTTTCTGTTGCTCCACTGTTAATGAATGATGGTGGGAAGTGAACATCTTTATCTGTTCCTTGCTCTTTCTTCATATCAGGGGAAACCGAGGTTTCTTAAATGCCATTGGTCAGAACGAGAAAGTTCTCCGTCATTCCTTTCTTAAGTTGATTTTATCATGAAAGAGGATTAAATTTTGTCAGCATCTTTTTTTTTAATCTGCTGTGATGGTCATGTTTTCTATCTTTATTCTGTTAATATAGTGGAATTATATTGCATGACTTTCAAATTTGAACCTATTCTTAACTAAGTCACATGTTCCAGGCTTAGTTTACTGAAATTTTAGTGATACCTGCGTTCAAATTTCAGTAAGGACGTGTTGTCTCGTTAGTTGGTAACTGTCCCTTCTTCCTCTACTTCCACGCATGTGTGAGGTTGTTATTATTCGTGTTCTCATAAAGATTTGAGACTTGCCACTGAAATCACTGGGGACTACCAGTGTTCTTGGTAGGAAGGTTCTTGTTTATGAATTCAACCTCTGTTTTACCTATCAACGTTTTTATGCTTTCTGCTTCTAGAGTAAATTTTAGTAGTTGTGCCTTTCAGGGAATTTGTTTATTTTGTCTAACTTATTAAATTTGTTGAAACTAAGTCATTCATAATATTCCTTACTGTGCTTTTAATGTAAATATGGACCATTCCCTCGTTCAATCCAAATATTGATGTGTTGGTTTTCTCTCTTTGCCCATTGGTTAATCCTGAATGGGTATTCAAATGACTAACCCTGGCTTTTTAATTGGTCTTTATTGTATCTGTCTTCTATTTTATTGCTATGCAATTTTATGCATTCTGAAAATCTGACTTTAGGTTTAATTATTGAATTCATTTCTTTTTAATGTAATATTGAATTCAACGGCCTTAGGTCATATAACTTGCAATTTGTTTCTTATTTCTTTTCTCTTTATTTTTCACTTTCTGTTTCTCAATTCCTGCCTTCCTTTGGGTTAATGCAATTATTGAATTCTTTTGAAGTCTGCTGTTTTAATTATTCTGGGTTTTTAGTTATACGTGTAGCATTTTAAATGGTTTTCTAAGGGTTTCTGCCTCCTAGATTATTCCTACAGTTAAACATTTTCCATCTCACATAAGATAAAAGAAGGTTTACCAATTTGATTTCATTAACTGCCCTTCTCTCCTGAGTTAATATGACATTGATACCCCACAGTCAATATCATTAAATGTTGGAAAAACTAACAATACTGTTATTTTGTAGAAATAGTCCCTTATTTAGTAACTTTCTTCCTTCTTCCTTTTTTCCCTCAGTCACCTCTCTTTCTTTGTTCTGGCATTGGGGGTTGAAACTGGGGCCTCAGACCTGCTAGGCAAGGGCTTGACCACTGAACTATGCACACATAACTATTTTTATTTATTTTCTTTGCTTACATATTGTTTGAGACAGGGTCTTACCTGTTTGCCCAGGCTGGCTGCAAACTCTAGGGCAGCCCAGGCAAGTCTTGAACTGGTGATCCTCCTGCCTCTGTTCCTGAGAGCTGAGATGCAAATATGCACTCCCAAGCTGGCTAATCCTTTGTCTTTTAAAATAATAAAAAAAATTGGTTTTTTTATTCGAGAAATCTAGAGGAGAAAATGACACATTCTTGTTGTTCTTCAGTTTTACTGGTGTATATTGGGTATTATTTTGTTATTTGTTTTTTCATATTTTTCAGGTATCATGGAGTAAAGATGCTTTATTTTTTTCTTCCTATATTTTTAATAATTGTTAATCGTACATATTCAGTGTGAAATGTCCATACATACATACAGTCAGTGTTTGGTCATATCTACCTGACACATCCTCCGCCCTCACCTCCTCCACTACGACCCCTTTCCATCCTCCGCCCTCACCTCCTCCACTATAACCCCTTCCCGTCCTCCGCCCTCACCTCCTCCACTATGACACCTTCCCGTCCTCTACCCTCACCCTTTGTGGTTTCATCTCATAGTACCCACCCCTCTTTTCCTCAGTCCCCCTGCTCAAGCCACCTGTGCTTTTATTCATAGGGATTCCCCAGCCTAGAACACCCTATTTTTGCTCTCCCTCTGAGCTGGTGTTCATATGGCTCTCTGAATACCTCCTCATATTCACCTCTGTGCACCCCAACAATGTTAATTGCTGTTCACTTCTAGAGTATTCTATAATTATCATCATTAGTACCACTCCCTAATCTTTCACTGGTGTGGCCCCCTCGCCCCAACAGTGTGCTTAACAGCAACTATGATACATGTGTCATTTATCCTGGTATTTCCCATCACATGCTTACTACATCTGGAATTTGTTTGTAGTGTTTTTTAAATTGCCTAAATAAATGACTACTAGGCACAATCTAGAATTATCTAGTCTTCTTTCATAAACTATAAATACACGAGCCCACACCAAACACTCCATCACTCCATAGCCCTTTGGATTTGCCCAGGAAGGGGGCTCTGCAGGATTAGTTCTGGACCATTGCCACCTGACTGCCATGGGGCATTAGGGCTCCTCAACAACCACCTGCAAAATCCCTCTGCTTTGTCTTCTTTCACTCATTCAAATCTCAGCTTCCTAAGGAGGCCTTTTTTGGGAATTTTCGTTTTCTCCCTACAGACCAGCTTTCTTTGTTTAACTGAAGGTTTGTATTTGCACAGCCTGTTTCTTAGGAGGTGAGGACTCTACATAGGAGGAGGTCCTGTAGCACAGGGACATAAGTGCTTTCCCTTGCTGCCTCAGGCAGTGCTACTGTCCTTGCTGCCTTCAGTGACTGTCAATTGGGGCTGCTGTTGCTGTCATTAATGACTCTGAGTTCAACTGGAAGGCAGTGGTCCCCAGATACATCTATGCGAGTCTTCCTTCCTTCCAACTGCTTCTATAAGAAAGCCTATCCAGAATTCCTGAAGATTTCCTCTGTATTAAGAGGAAAAGAAGGCTGGGGAGATTGCTTAGTGGGTTAAACACTTTCTGTATGAGCACGAGGACCTGAGTTTGGGTCTCCAGAACCCACAAAAATGATGGGCATGTCAGAGCACCCCTGTACTCTTAGATATTGGTAGGCAGGGACAGGTAATCTGTGGGGCTCATTGGCTAACTAGTCTAGCCAAATCTGCTCTAGGGTCAGTATCTCAATAAGTGGAGAGTGATCGATGAAGACACCTGATCAGCAGTTACCTTCTCTTTGCCAGAAGCAGCTGATGGGGGGAAAGGATTTACTCCAGTTGTTACTCTGCAGGGAATGTTTCCTCGTGACAGGGAAAGCATGGCATAGCAGGAAGCTGGCTCACATCAGTAGATATCAGCTGCAGGAGGAAGTCTGAGCTAGCTAGCGAATACCTAGTAGGCTGAACTGATAAACCCCAAGACCTCCCAGTGACACACCTTCTCCAGCAAGGCTCTACCTCCCAAAGGCCTCACAACTTTCCCATATTGCCACCAGTTGAGGACCAAGTATTCAAAACACATAAAACTATTGGGGATATTTTATACTCAATCCATCACATACAATATCAACGGATCTCTGGCCTCTCCATGCATACATACACCTGTATACACAGATACACAGGTATAAACAGGCACGTGCATACTCAACACACACACACACACACACACACACACACACACACACACACACATACACAAGAGGAAAAATAACTCACACATAAAATACTGAATCACTCTTTGGGATAATTGATACTTGATTCTGACATTGATTATTCAATCTAATATTGATTATTTAAGAATTAAACACGTTTTAAACACTTAATGTTGTTATTAGAAATAGAATGTGTTACCACCATACTTGGTACATGGATTTTTAAAGTTAACTTTAAAAAAGTAGAGTTTTTGAATACGAATATATAGATTAATAACATTTCATAAACAATTTAGTGCTCTATAGATTTAAAAGTTTTCATTTCCATTTTTAATTTCTGAAGTCACATGCGTAGCCATATGAGTTTCACTGCTGCAACAATTCCGTAAATATTTTGTGACATGGAAGAAATTTTGGGGAGGTTTAGAGACTCTTTCTAAATGTACCTTTATACGTTTGTAACATTCTTACTCTTACTTAATTCACACTAGGCTGGAAGCTGAAGTAAGAGATGAGTTTCCATCTTTTACTAAAAAAGAAATATTTTATATAAAAAAAGAGATGTTCTCTATCAAGAGTCATCTCAAGAAATATTTGTTGACAGCCCACCTTTCTGCATAGCACTTACATGGGTATTTTCATAGATGTTGCGGATGGTATAGTCACTGCAAACCTCAAAGACGTAGAGCCTCAGCATGGCTCACAGGGCATCAGGTTTACAATATGGACTTCCTGTTCCAAGCCCACGTGGTAATCCAGGTATAAGAAGTCTTAGGGAGGATGAGCTCGAGTCCAGGGTGATGCCATGTGCCATGTGGGCTTGTTGCTTTCCACTGAGAAGGAGGTAACACCCTGCTAACCTGCGTGTCGTTGCCAGGTTGTCTTAGAGTACTTCCTATGTGGGAAAGGCAAAGGAAATAGGATCATCATGAGTTTGAGGCCAGCCTGGGTGACAGTGAAACCCTACCTCAAAGAGCAAACAAACAAACAAACAAACAGTGAAAGAAGAGGAAAATCAGATAGAACATGTGTCCAGGTTATGGTTTTGTGATGGGACCCGGGCAGGGTGAATATGTGTCATCTTAAAAGTTACTATTGTAGTTAATATCTGATAAGCAATCCCATCCAGTTCAAAGTTTCAAATTTTGGTCTCCCTGAATATGCCTCTTCTTCCAAAGTCCTGGTTCATCTGAAACACCATCATTAGTTTGGGTGTCCCCTGCGGTTTTCAGTTCATTCCTTGTGGAAACGGGAAGAGGCGGCAAGGAAAACGAACAAAGAAGCAGGGTGTTTCCCCCTTCTTACTTTGCATTTTCTAGTATGCTCTGTGCTTGCATCACTCCATTTCTGGAAGCATCCTTGAGCCATAAATATCTTCCCTGTCATCAGTTCAGTGTGGCATACATCATGTGTGTTAGGGAGGGGGCAGGGGACACAGTAGTGCAGGGCGGTTGCAGGGAGGTGGAGGTGGGACCTCAACTCTCTTCCCTGGAAAAAGGTAGAATTTTATAAAGCAGGGGAGTTGAGGAAGGACTTACTTAGATGAGGCAGTGTATGAGTGAGAGAGAGCCTGGGCACTTCCAGCCGACTCGAGAGGGTGGTAAGGAACATGGATCTACAAACAGAGTCAGACACCCACCATGGTTTCCATGAGTCTGCAGGAGATTAGAAATCCCCATTCACCAGGAAACACAGATTTCCAATGAAGAAACTAGAAGCTGTATCTTTGGTTTCACTAGAAGTGGGAAGCCAGCTACAAGCATGAAAGCGGGTGTCACGTGTTAATTACCTGTGGCATAGTAGTTAACTTAGAACAATATTGAAATGTTTTTGCATCTGACATGCTTTTCCCAACCTGTCTTCTTTCATGGGTCTGCATGGCAGTATATAAATTGCTGAGTCCATGTCAGTTGTAAAGTAATGGCACCGGGGGCCTCATAGATCACCATGGTGATCCTCAGGAGAAGACACTGTCGTGTGTGAATGAGTGTTCCCTTCCAGAGTAATGCGTGCCTTCATCTGGCCCAGCAGTCAGCATATTGCCCCGTGCTGATGGATATTGTCAGCTGGAAGCTACTCTCCATTTCGCTGCACAATAAACGTGGCTGTCAAACTCATATAGAGTGAAATCAATTTATCCTGTATGGTCAGTGCATTTTAAATGAAATTAATGTACTGTGGGTATGGTGGCAAAAAGGTAGCATATTAGTTATGCATCTTGGGATCTGAGACTTTTCCTCTAAGACATCATTCTGTCTGGCTGGACTGAAAGAAGGCCTGTTTATAAAATATGATATTTTTACATGATCTTCCCAAAGTGCCCTCTCTGCCCTCCATGTTGAAGGGGGAAAAAAAATCACAATATTAGTCAATTCAATCCTCGCATCCTGTGTTTTGTTTGTGGTAAATGATGAACATATTTTCCAAATAATAGCACTCCTTAATGTTCTAATTTATTACTGTTCTGACACAAACAAATCTCTCCTTAAGCAAGGTATATGGAGACACAAGGGCAGAGATTGATTGCTCCTGTGTAACTTCACTGAGCTGAGCGGTTTTGCTTGTTCTAGAAAATGGACGTGTTGGTTTTAATGGATATTTTGCTTCTAAACTTTGGGGGGCAGACTTTCCTGTCTATGCAGTTAGAAGTGTTGCGTGAGGCCTTCAGGCCAAACACACCACAATGACCGTGGACGTCCTCAGTCTGTCCACAGGTACTCAGGAGCCACCACACATTTGATGACAAAACACACATCAGTGTGTCACACGGGTGGGCGTGGGAGGGCAGGGAAACAAGCAAGCACTCAACTCATTCATTAACTGAATACATCTTATTAATTGAAATTCCCTGTATCAAAACCATCATCAGATCCAAGGAATGCCTAGTTCTTGGTCTGTCTTAAAGAGGGAGCTTTGAACCTATTATGTTACTACGTCAGATTCCAGAAATTATAAACTATCCAGAATTTAAATATAGTTGCATAAGTGTTAAATAAATTCCTTTAAACAACAGAAAAATGTATCAGAACCCTTGAAACAAATGCTTCTTTAGTTCACTAATTTCACGTATGAGTTGGAAACCAAATCACCTTTGATGTGTCTTAGCATACATTATCTGTATGTGGGAATGCCTTGGTAGCCTCGGATGAAAGCAAGAGAGTCTCCAATTGTAGGGAATCCATATTGCTGGGGATGGAAAGATCAGGGGGAGACAGTCATGTGACCAGGAATTACCTGGGGACACAGACACGGAGGCAAGAGAGGAATGAGTGCAGTCCATATTGAGAGCCTCATGGCAGCTGAGCACCCTTCCTGGGTGTCTTTCCTCCCTTCTCCCACTCACCTGCTGACTTGGGTTTACCCTTAGAGACTGGATGAGCCCTCATACCTCCCGGGAGGACTGGCTGGGGTTCTGGCTGCCCTGTCAACTCCAGCATTCACCACACACCCTGTTCCAACTGTTCATCTCTGCCTGTGAACTTGGGAGCTTTATCCGTCTTTCGGTCCCCAACATCTAGGGTCCAGCTCATAGTAACTGCTGACTTCCAGTCCCTTGTTCCTGAATCGCCAGCATTTGAATGGGCCCACAGACCAGAACAATGTTGTAAAACAGCACCATGAAACACTGTTGGGGGAGACATGCTTGAAGTGACTGAGGTCTTGGCATGACAGGCACGAGCCTGCTTTTGAAGGAAGGAATCTCAGCGGGAAAGTTCTCCAGAGATAGCACCAGGCATCTCTTCACTGTCACCCAGAGTTGACTGTAGTGAGTGGGGGGGGGTGTAAAAGCATGCAGTTCTTTTGCCCACAGTCTCTGATGGCTTTGTCAGAAAGACTTGTCATCTGACACTGTCCTCTGCTTCCAAGAGGTCACTTAGAACAGGAGAGGAGCCGGCCAGGGGGCAACAGGCAAGTGAGGCTGCAAACTGTTACTTCTGCACATAATAACTTTGTCCCATATTTGCTCCCCACCCCATTACAGGAAGTAAAGCAATGAACGGCTCTGCAGCCAAACTACAGCAGTATTATTGTTGGCCAACAGGAGGTGCCACTGTGGCCGAAGCCCGCGTCTACAGGGATGCCCGGGGCCGTGCCAGCAGCGAGCCACACATCAAGCGACCAATGAATGCATTCATGGTTTGGGCGAAGGACGAGAGGAGGAAAATCCTTCAGGCCTTCCCGGACATGCATAACTCCAACATTAGCAAAATTTTAGGTGAGCCACACCACAGGCTGATGAGGTCCCCCTAGCAGAGAGTGGAAAGCAGGGACAGAAGCAGGCTCTGCAGGGAACCTTCCAGATGCTACTGAGCCTTCCCATTGTTCTCTTTGACCCCACCATGGTGTGTTTTAGGTTAAAGACTTGTTACACCCACCAGCTCAGGTGGATACAAACTTAGGGACTAAATTATTGCCAGGGCAAAATGGGGCCAACACTTTAGAGACAAACTCTTTCTAGTGATGTGCTGATATGGTGAATCTAGCAGCTCTGGAGAGAGACCACTGCTAGAAGGGACTCCTGGAGACAAGCTTATCTTTCTTATTCAGGCCTGGAAAACCTTCCAGATTTCTGCCGAGGCATTCTTGGGTTCATATAGCCCACTGCAAGATTTCCCCAGGGACTAGGGGGTGAACCCCAAAATGGTGTGAAATTCATGGAGTCCAGAACAATGCCTCTAATGATAGCTTGAAGACTTGTAAAAATAAAGCAGCATTTACTCTAATACAATATGACGAGTTCAGATTTCACAGCAGCGAGTTGAAGGCAGAGCCCACAAAGGCAGGGGCTGTTTTGTGGTGAGCAGTCGGAGCATTCCTCCCAGTGCTCAGATTCAGCTCAAGCCTGGACCTATTAGTGTACAGCTGGCCGCACACGGATCATACAGTTTGGAATTACTGCACTCGACATATTGAACACGTTTTATTCAACAGACAGCATTACGGTCAACATGTTTCCTCTTTAGAAAGAGAAAACACAGACGGTTCTGTTGTCTTGAAGCGGCCATATGACAAGCTCGGAGGGAAGGGAGCTTTTTTAAGAAGCCGAAAAACATTAGAGACTTAAACTGTGGTTTTAATTTCTTAACTGTTTTGTTCAAAAGCAATAAATATTTAACCCGTGTAAATATCAGTGATCTGGACATTTGCAAATACACGTGTTTTGTCACAACGTAAATAATTTGACTTGGTTCTGTGACATTTTGAGGCACTAACCACTAAGAAAATTAAAAACATACATGATACCAAATACTGGTGGAACAGTCAAATACAGGTTCCTATTTTTTTTTTTTCATTTTCACTTTTGAATTTCAAGATGGCTTCTAGATGTCAGTCCACTCGAGCGGGATTTCTGAGATATGCATAGACATGTTATTCTGTTCGGCTTAAATACCTTTCAAGTTCAAAATGTTCTTAATGGGCAGCTTGTGTACTTTCCAAATGAAAAGAGATTCTCAAAGAAGTCAGTGTTACTCCAGCCTTACAGTTTCATACCTAACCTTGAGGGACTCACGTCTGTTTCCTGCCATTTTGGTAGTGACATTGGTAAGCTTTCAGCTGGGCACAGGCCTTCTCTGTTTCTATCTTGGCAGTTGCGAAGAATTGCTATTATTGATATACATTCTTTGAAAAAAAGTTCTGAGGACTATAGTAAGCATATTCATTAGGCTGTAAAGCTCCTGTGAGCTGCAGGCAGCCTGCAGAACACCCAGTAGCTGCTCCACACAGTAGGTCCACCCAGTCCCCTCCACCACTCAGAAAGAGCAGGGATGTGCCCATTGTCAGAGCAGGCCAGGACATTGCTGGCCACGGGATATTTGTCCAGCTTTTCTATTTGTTTACGTATGAAACCTCCTCTGAAGAGCTGCTAACCTCCAGCCTGCACAGCTGCCGCCGCCTTACTCACCAGCGAGACACAAAAATACAACGTGATACGTGTAAAAAAACACATCCCCTCCTCACCAAGTGTTTAGATAATTCTTTATAAACAATATTAGAGAAGGGAATACTTTTTCTTCTTCCTGTATAAACCATATTAAATTTTTTTGTACTTTTATTGGTCCAGCTTTGAATGGTCATTTATAGTACTTGAAAGTGGTGTGTATAATTCCATGGAGCTGAGGCTTTTGTGTTTTGTTTTGAAATTGCCCTAGCCTAGGTCAGGGGAGACAGTGCCCATGGTAGACTTTTTTAATCTGGAAGAGTGCCAGTATCCACGGCCACCTCATCGGGGCTCAGCTCTGTTAAAGATGCTTGGAGTGTGAGAGGCATTTGAATTTCTGGTACCAAGAGAGCGTCCCTGAGAATACCGTCCTTCTCAAAAATATGCTTAGGCTGTTGATCCTTTGAGGGAGAGAGGGAAGGAAAGAGAGATAGAGGAATGGGAGTGATAGAGACCTGGAGGCAGGTAGTTGGAAAGACCTTTCTTGCAACATGTGGTCTTAGAGCATCAAAGATATATTTTAACATGACATCATATTAGCAGCCATAATAAATGCATTCTACACTGTTGTCTTGCTTCACAGTCTCTGGAGAGGGGTGTTGTGGAGACTCAGGCATGGGGTACCAGGAGCTCCCCAGAACAGGGGCAGTCAAGAGACAGGAGGGAGGGATATCTAGCCGCGCTGGTTGCCTTGACCTCCTGTGTGCTTAAGGCCTTTTCCATGTCTAGGGTCTCGCTGGAAATCCATGTCTAACCAGGAGAAGCAACCCTACTATGAAGAGCAGGCCCGGCTCAGCAAGATCCACCTGGAGAAATACCCCAACTACAAGTACAAACCCCGGCCGAAGCGCACGTGCATCGTGGACGGTAAAAAGCTCCGGATCGGGGAGTACAAGCAGCTGATGCGGTCTCGACGGCAGGAGATGAGGCAGTTCTTCACTGTGGGGTACGCACTCCGGGTCCCCCCAAACCCCAGATTAGTCAAGGAAGCAGGTGGTCATGGGACTCTGTGTGTCACGAGTGCACAACCTCCCAGAGGGGACGCAGCCATTGTCGTCCAGGCTCCTCCAAGATCCCCAGTGCCCACACACGCAGCTCCTGGTAGTTTATTTAGAAGGAAAAAGTAACTCTTAAGAAATCCCCAGAAGCTCCCGCTTCTCGGGTGGTGCTTCTGACTGTAATCACAACGGTCTGCTTTTGTTGTGGGATCCACCACAGGATAATTGGCCTTGACGTTGGTTAGTAGACCTCATTGTTGGCACAAGAGCCAGAACTCCCGTTGCAGTAAATTGCTCTGTGGTGGAAGCAGGAACAATGTGGATTTTCTTCCTTAAATCAGAAACTAGGCATGTTTTTGATATCTCCAAGTCTGATTTCATGTCATTTTGTTTAAAAATTAGGTAATAGATTTCTGGTATAAATTTCGACTTGGCTGACGGGCTGTCTGCCTTTGAGAGAGGCCTCTCATAACCACAGTAGTTGGGATAAGTGGGGAAGATGCCTGGAAAGAGCAGTACCCCCAGACCTAGCAGCTCAGGGTGTGGGGGGAGTATCTGATGGGAGGGGAACACTGGGAGAGGGCTTGAGTGGGAGGAATGGAGACAGCAGAACGGAAGCTGTATTTACTGCCTATGCACAGACGAAAGGACCTGGGCTGTGCCCTAGGAAGAAAGCTCCAGGGAGACCTTGGGAGGGAGGGAGCCAGCTTCGCACTTAGGAAGTCAAGGACACTCATCTGGCTCCTTAGTCTGTGCAGGGGACAAGTTGGAGCTCTGGAGTTTGGCCACGGGGAGTCATAATGACGCAGTCAGCTACTTGGATGGGGTACATCATATCCCAAGTTTTCATTCCCCCCGTGTGAGATGAAAGGAATGATGGTGTGTATCTTGTACAGTTGCTGAGAGCACTCAGTGAGGCAGGGCCTTCAGAAGTCCTTAGGACAGTATCTGTACAGGGAAACCCGATGTCTCCCCTTCCATTGAATGCGTGTCCACTCTCCAGGGGAACTAGATTTACCTCCCACCAGCTCACCAGGGAACTATCTTCTAAGGAGAGCTTTTTATGACTTGGACATTCCAGTTTGTTGGTAAATGAGGGCATGACAAAGTCTTCTCAAATACCTCTGCGTTTTTAAAAACCATAAAGCTTCTAGCCCAGAAAGTACAATGCAGTATAATTGGACTATTCACATGATAATTAGAGGATTTCTGAAAAATATCAATTCCCAGTCCCTTTCCAGAAGTACAGTCATAGTAACAAAGTACATACTTAAGGCTTGCAAAAAACATCCTGTAATCCTGTCAGCCCGACCCTGAGGTTGTGTTCATGACTTCTGATCAGAAAATGAGAATCGAGACCTTTTGTGCTCCTCGCCCTTCTTCCCAGCGGTGTCCCTGTGTGGTCAGTGAAACGCGCTGGCTTCTTCCACCAGAGTCTAGGCTGTCAGAAGTGCTGTTTTATTTCCTGGCCAGGAAACTTGAGAATGCGAGCTGAAGGAATAGCTGTCACCTTAGTCCCCTTCACTGGTTTGGGGTCCAAATATCTTAGCACATACCAGTGCAGAACATCTACAACTAAAACCCAAATGTCTCCCATTTGTTGAGTGCCTACCAGGGCTAATTGTCACATGATCCCCCACAGAAGATAAAGAAAGTAAGGTTCCCAGAGTTCGCAAGGCTCCGCAGAGGTGAGAGAGACCAAAGGCTCGGCTCAGGACTCTGCCTGGGTCACACCACACAACAGAGGAACATCCTCACCCTGGCGGTGCCCTTTGAGCAAGAGCTCTTAGTACCTGGAAAAGACGTGTGTGTGGCTGGGGTATGAAGCCCAGGGAAACTTTGACACACAGCCAGCAGGATTCCCTTCTGGAAAGGGTGGCAGAGCCTGTGTGGAAGGATCATTTTAGACTTCCGAATGAAGGGTGCCACAGAGCTACAGGCCGTGACTGGAATGTTCTCTTGTATAACTCCAGCAGTGAGCACTTCTCTCTGCCCAGCTCTGGCACTGTCTGCTACATAAAGCCAGGTGAAATTCCCACTCACGATTTGTGTTTTCTTTGATGCAGCTAAATTTGATAGATTATTATCTCCCCGAGGTTCATCTTTGGAAATTGATCTTCGTTAGGTAGCAGGTTATGAGAAAAGGAACAGAGAGAAAAACAAACAAAAATTCAAGATTGCTATCGATTTTTTGATGGAATGGAGCAAGATCAATTTTTATAGCTGATTTTGAAAAGACATGCATAACTTTCAAGCCAATAAGACAATACATATTAGTCAACATTTTTGTGCATTTTACCTACTATACAACTATAACTGATGACTTACATTTTTTAAGCTTAGCTATTATAAAATGAATTTGTCAATAATATGAAATAAAGTTAGTTCTTACCTGGGATTTAACCCCTTAAATTGGCAGATTAAGTATCGGGACTTGGTGGTAATTGGGATAGAAACACTATTGATGTAGAAATTCTGTTTATTGAGAACTGTGTGGCCGCAATAATGTCACTTTCTAAAGAATTATGACTGAATATACTTTTCCTTTGGAAACGTACTTAGTAATTTACTCCTGAACTAGTAGGCGATTATACAGATACTATAAAATATTAAAATTGAGACTCCTTTTTAAGCAATAATACTGGTAAATTATTGAATACTTAGTGCATGTAATATTCTGTGTTGAGTGAGTCATATAGATTATTGGAAATATGTCAATTTGTAAAATAGACAACGTCACCCCCATTAGAGGGTTGAAGAGCACAACGTTTGGAAATATTAAATAACTTGTCCTCGGCCACACAGCTAATAAATGGCAGAGCCAAGATTTAAACAGGCTGATGTTTATATAAAACACATGTCCTTTTCACCATGATGCAAACCTCTCAATTAAAGCCTACAAATTGTTGGGAGTCTATAGCACAGCGGTGAAAACACTGGATCCCGAGCCAGCCCGTTCTGGCTCAAGGGCCAGATTTCCTTCTCCTTGCTCTGAGAACTAACATGAATGACCTTTAGTCTCTGAACCTCCCTCCACTTACCCTTAGAAATTTTATTTAATCTCTTGGCATTCCAGTTTTCTCGAGTGTAGAGTGAGAAGGATAATGATACCATAACACCATCCCTTCTGAAGACCGAATGGCTTAGTAGATGGAAAATGTTTAGAACGGTGTCTGACATATGTAAGCTCCAGATTAGAATAAATATTATTGTTCTAGAAGAATAATGCCATGTGCCTGGTGTATATTTCATATTCTATTAGAAGAATTCTCTGCCTGGTGCTTTCTGCCATCAGTGACTTGAACATCCTCCAGTTTGGTCTCAATGCTGAAGGCGTTGACTCAGGCTCATCAGACACTTACGAATGTAATTGAATCACATGGCTCGCTTCTGTTTTAAGCACTGTCCTTCTGTAAAAAAGCCACCTTCGGACTGGCGACAGGCAGAACGAGAGGACTGCTAGGAAGTCACTCCATTCCTTTCTTCATTATCAACTGCAGAGATGTGTAACCATAGCTTTCTCTTCTCAGCAAACAAAGCCTGCGGCCTTAATGTATAGACCTTGAAAGGGTCTGAGGAGCAGCAAGCAATGGGTCTTTGCCAACATAAATATTAGTTCTTTTGGAATTGGCAAAGCCAGAATCCACACGGAGATTCCTGGGACTTAAACCATGCCGCAGCACTGAGCTCTGTCCAGACAAACACACGCTCTCTTTCTGGCCACTTCTGTTTCTGTCAGCCGGCATGCAGACACTTTTACAGACATCTACGACTCTTGTTTTGATGTGTACGTCCCCATTACCTGCCAGCGACTCCTATTTATAAAATCTGCAGTGTTTGAATTTTTACTTGAAAATTGATCTGCAGAGGAAGGGAAAATGCTTTTTAGGAAAGTGATTCCTGATAGACAAAGTGTGAGTCTGCTAGATGGGTTTTTTTATTTTATTTTACTTTTTTCATTTTGTTCATTGATTGGTAAGGGGCCATTTGAAACTAGCTAGATGCCAGCTTTGTGATCATTATTTATATAGAATGAGGCAGTGTTTCCATAGGCATGAGTTTCCAGAGCCGGTTTTTCTACCCAGAGCACCCTATCCTACCTGGACCCCACACAGGACACATAGTGCAGTGTGTGTATTTGCTGTGTTTTGAAGTGTTTATCCTGATCTTATAGATAAGAGCAAGTAGAGACCAGGGGACGAGAATTTACTACTGTGCAATCAGACCAACCAACCCAGAAGGCATCCTGGGACTTAAGGAGGGGGCTTGAGGTTTGGACAGATTAGGCCAGTGGAAGGTGGATTTGTATTTAAGTATAGGGGAGAGCATGCGTACCTGGGGGAGAAATGGGTGTTCAATCACATCCGGAGGCCGGTCTAGAAACTTTCCCCGGCAGAGAAGAAAATGTAAGCTGGAAGCCCATGAAAGCCAGCAGTTCTCAAATGCAGCTAGATATGCTCTATAATTGTTTTATTATATGGTCTATATACGTTTGATTTAGTTTCTAAGTAAGACTACATCATAAGGTCTCTAGGTCCTTGTGACAGTTAGCTTGCTGTTTCTAAGTATGACTAGATAATAAAGATCACTAAATCCGTGTGACAGTCGGCTTGTGATTCCACATCCACAAATTGGTTGTAATGTCGAAGGGGCCTTGGACTTGGTAGGTTTCACACCACCAGCCACCCTGCGAGGCCTCAGTGGGTGCACTCTACTCAGTCCCAAGAGGACGGAGCATTCGTCACCTCCAGAGGAACCTCTCAGAAAGTCAAAGGTTCTTTTCTCCTATCTGAGCCAAAGCTGTCTCTCTGCTGCTTTGTGAATTGGCACTGGTCCTCTGGTCTGATGGTCTGGTCTGTCGTAGGACAGAAGTCTCTAAATATGGTTGTTTTCATGTCCTTTCTTTACCACCTTCCCTCCCATACATTAGTCCTATCACAATTCTTATCTGAAACAGCTTACCCAGAGTTCTCCTTGGCTTTGCCTCCCCTTCACTAACTAGAGCCAGGCTTGCTGAGCCTCTTCTATGTTCCATTCATTGCCTAGGCCCAGCGCGATGGGAATGACAATCCCGTTCTCATGAGCCTGGCATCCAGTGGTGGAAGTCAGAAATGAACCAATGAATAAATGTACAGTTAAAAGTGGGCTAGGGAAAGAGGCAGGGGGAAGGGTAGAGCGGCCCCAGGACCCTCCCTGAGGTGAGTACACAGGCCCACTCAGATGACAGTGAGTGTGAGGGCAGGTCTTGAGGCAGGATTGTTCAAGAAGCCAGAAGGGCATGAGCCCAGCAGAGAAGCGGCGAGAAGAGGATGGACAGCAGTGAAGGGCCAGAAGGCTCTGTTCACTTTGAGTGAAGAATTAAAGCAGATCAGGGCCATGCTCTGACCTAGCTTCTGAAAGGGTCACTGTCCACTGTGCTGAGACATGTCTAGGGGGAACTATCTGCAGGAAGGCATCTAGGCTCTCTGCCTGAACTGGGATGGAGTTCATAGTTGCACAGACCAGGAGTGTGGGCTTGGAGGTGGCAAGAACTGGGTGGAGTCTGAATAGTTTCCTGAACCAAGAGATTGGGTGAGAGAAAAGGCTTGAAAGAAATGCTATTACTAACAGTTGGCCTGAGCAGTTCGAACGGTGACATGATCATTAGCCAAGATCAGTATGGCCCTGGAAGAACAGCTATCTGGGAGTTGAGGTCATGTTTAGGCATCCAAATAAAATCAGGATTTATATATAAAGTCTAAGGTTTTGGAGTGAGCTGCTTACCAGAAATGCGATGTTGAAGTTGTTAGCATACAGCTAATATTTAAAGCCGCAGCATTGGATAGGATCACCAAGGAAATAAACTGAGGTGGAGAAGAGGTGTGAGAACCAAGTCCTTGGGTGCTTCAGTGCCTAGACGTCAGGGCATGGGGCTGGAGGCGGTGGCCAAGGGACTTGGAAGGAATAGCTGGGGAGAGAGGAGGGCCAGTAGGTGCTGTGGTCACAAAGGGAAGAAAAGACATCTCAGCAAGGAAACAGGAGGCTGCTCCGCGTGCAAGATGGTAAAAGATGTAACAGTGTGGAGAGCATTGGTGAGTCTGTGCTGTGTTCATTGGAGCCTGGGGAGAAACTGATGTGGATTTAAGGAAGAACTGAGGAGCCTCTTGGAGTTTTTCTGAAGGAGATCAGAAAACGCACAATAGCAGGACGGGGTGTGAGCCAAGAGAGATGTCGTTACTATTCGTAGGCACGATTTGATGCCCTCCTGCTTAGTGGGAACGTTTCTGGGGAAGGTGGAAGTGAGGATGCAGGGGAAGAGATGGGCCGGAGAGGATCCTTGGCAAGAGCAAAAGTAGTGCCCAGGGACAAGGGCCTTCTGTTGGCTAAGAGCTAATTAAAATACATAGAGGCTGGCAGAGGATGGTGGCTCAGAGTCAGTGTGACAGAGTGATGGGCAGGGGCTTGGGAGAAGGGTTTTCCGATGGCTTTTAATTTTCCCATGGAATGAGAAGGCAGGTCATCAGCTTAGAGCGATGAGGGAGAAAGTAGCTATTTGAGGGGAGTTGGAAAGGATGAATACTTTGTCCAGGAGAGAAGAAACAGCAGGCTGGGGAAGGGGGGATGTGCAATGTGATGGCTGGTCAACACTGGAGGCTGTGACAAAGCTTTTGCTGTAAACAGGGTGGTGGGTGACTGAACAGAGCAGGTAGACATTAGATCTAGTTGAAGTTGGAGTGTTTTATAGGTGAAGGAGTGTGGAGACAATCTGAGAGGGAATGAGAAACCATGGAAGATTGGTGCTTGGGATGGAAGCCAGGGTCTTGTCTCAGCCTTCTCTTTGGTACCCTCTTCCCTTGTTTGAATTCTGTGATTACTCTGCTCACTGGGAGCATAGTCGAACAAGGTAAGGAAGGTACCAGAGAGAAGGGCACAGGCGAAGGCTGTCGGATTATTAAGAAATTCTTGGTCCTCGTGGAGAGGGAGAATCACTGAGGGGGAAACTAGAAAGAAGATATCACCCAGTGTCCCAGAGCCAGGCACTGGTGGGGCTGGAATGCAAACCCTGAGCTCAATCTTCCTAGAAGGGTTTCCAGCAGCGAAACCATCTCTTGGGCTGAAGAGATGGCCCAGTGGTTAATTCAGAGCCTGCTGGCCCTGGCCCCTGTCCAATTCCTGAGTCCCCAGGTATTGCCAGATGCACAATATGGCTCATGTGTCTGAAGTTAGTTTCGGCAAGAGGCCCTTACGTGCTTTCTCTTTCTCTCTCTTTCATAAATAAAAAATTTTTTAAAAAACTATCTCTTACAGTATAAATTCTCACTGTAACATTAACAATTGCTCCAAAGCATATGTGAGTGTGAGGCCCTTAATGGGGCTCTTCATTGTATTAAGGTAGGGGATAGCTCCTAGGTAGGGGATACTGCGAGTCTGCTGTTCTCACCTCAGCCTTGGGGTCTACTAGAGAATTGTGACATCAGGAAGGCTTCAGCTCCTGGCTGCAGAGCTCTAAATGGCCTGACTCAGACAGCGTAATGTCTCTGAGCCTTCATCAGCCACTTCACCTGGAAACAATGGCTGGCAGCACCCAAAGGCTTATTTTGAGGTTTAAGCAAGATAACATGACAATCTAAGAAAGGTCACTGTGTATATTAGGAGCTCAATGCAAATTTATCTAAAAACATAAAATAAATTACATATGGGATAGACAGATGGCTTTATGGTTAAAGGCACTCGACTGCAACTTCTTACAGACCAGGTTCAACTCCCCAGCACCCATGTAAATCCAGATGCACAATGGTGCATGCATCTGGAGTTCATCGGCAGTAGCAGGTGGTCCTGGCCCACCCATATTCACTCGGCATTAGAACTGGGCCATAGGATGAGGGAAGGACCTGGTATGTCCTGACCTTGGCACCCTCTGGGATCTAGAAGGTTGCAAAGTTCACTGCTCTGCATCCCCAAGTCCTCCAGTCCCAGGCCTCAGTTGTAACCCTGCCCGTGTTAGGGAGATTCTCTTTCTACCTACCCCTTTCTCTCTCTAAAATAAATAAAAATTTAAAAAAATAAATTACATATAGGTACTTTGATTTAAAATACTTCCAAACTTGCCACCTATTCAGCTAGATACAACTTGGTAGTTTGCTTTGGCCTGCAGAGTTTACATAAGTGGCTAAATTGAGGGACCTACAAACAAGCTCACTGTAGGAAAAGTTTTCTCTCTGAACTTGTAATGCGGTCACAGCAAAAATAGTTCTATTGTCATTGTTAAAAATCAGTTACAAGTCAATGTTGCATTCACTTGCCTCTTAACCTAAAATATAATTTATGTTAATTTACCCCAAACTCAGGGAGCAAGAAGTATATTGTTTTAGCATTTGATCCAAGGACATAGAAATGAGTGTTTTATAATCTCCCATTGCCTGCTTCCTTTAGGAAGTCAAAACCCAACATAGATAGGATCAAGGGACGTGAGTGGATATCAGAAGCAATGTCAACAGCAGACCAGCTGGCTGCTGACAGGCTGAGTCAGCTTTAAGCCACGGTAACCAAATGCCTGAGGAAGTCAGCGTCAGGAGGAAAGATGAACTTGGGCTCACAGTTTCAGAGGTTTTAGTCCATGGACAGTGGAGAGGCTGAGTACCATGACGAAGGGTACAGGGAGAAGCAGCAGATCTGAGCACCTCATGCAGTCAGTCTAGGAGGGGCCAAGGTCCCTTATGCCCTTCATGGGCACAGCCCTTGTGACTCACTTCCTTCCAATAGGCCCCAGCTCCTATTCCCACCACCAGCTGGGCACCAAGCCTTAAACACATGGGCCTGGGGTCACTCCCTGATCCAGGCTATAACTCTACAAGGAGTCAGGAAATATGTCAAGTACAACAAGCTGAGTCAGTGTGCATGTTGAAGACCTTATGAAGGAAGGAATGATGGAGTTAAAGTCAGATGACAGCCTAGGTTCATGTTCTGGCTGGGTTGGTGTTGAACACAAGGCTGAAGCAAGACCTTATTTTCTCCGTCTGAAATATGGGAATAATAAGAACCCATGGGGGCGGTCATATTAGTCATGAAGGTATACAACACACACTCACACATGGAGCCCAGCATAGGATGCTTGATTCTGGTTCTGGTTGCTTGGGATCTTTCTCATGGTGTGAATTTGCCATCATGTGCTTTATACCCCGTGTTAGGGAGACGTTAAAGAATCATGGCTGAAGGTCTTCAAGAGACCGTGAGCACACATCTCTCACAGCATCTCTGGGCAGCTCCTCCTTTCTCTCTCTACTGGGCTCTGGAGGCAGTGGCCTCTGTGAGGATGTGTGGACACGTCACAGGACAGCTGCTAACAAGGCTTCTTTAGAGATCTGAGTTTCTCACTGTGAAATGAGATGGATAGACAGTCTCCCTGTTAATCAGTTAATAAGAATTGTTCAGATGATGATTGACCTAAAGCCCTGTATACAGCAAGGTGAGAGAACCATCCAGAACTCCCTCGACCCTCTCCTTTTCAGATCTCTAGTCACCCAGACTCAGAAAGAGTCATTATATGACACAAAAAGGTATAAACACCAGAGACTGCTCAGAGATTATATCCTTGAAGACACTATTTAGGGCACAGACTTTGAGCTTTAATTCTTTTGTGTCAGGTGAAAACAAGTCTCTCTCTGCAGAGGCAAGGCCTGACCTTCCCAGGGTTCTGTCAAGTCTATTAGAACTGGGCCACAGGATGAGGGAAGGACCTGGTATGTCCTGACCTTGGCACCCTCTGGGATCCAGAAAGTTGCAAAGTTCACTGCTCTGCACCCCCAAGTCCTCCAGCCCCAGGCCTCAGGCATAATGTTCTCCAAAATGATTGTTCTAGAAGGCCCCTGCCTGGCAAGTTCAGCCACAGAAACCAGTGTATATTAGCATAGGCATGACAAGAGTCCTTTTCATCTCTGACTCTTTGGGACATACCAGTCCTTTCTCGTTCTTTTCATCCCTAGCTCTCAAACCAAGGTGAAATGACACCAAGTTCTTAACTGTCATCACGTCTCATGCTACAGGCCATTAAAAAAAATGCTCTTAGAGTTCTTGCAAATGATCTTGCGTGTAACTCCGTGGTGTTCACTATAGCCTGTTTGGCTAATGCCAGACACTGTCGTAACCCTCCCATGTTGGCCAAGTGGAAAGAATTCTGCCTTGATGTTGAAACCCATTAGTAAATTGCTGTTGTAGGTTATTTAACTCCAACTTTGGCACTGGGGAGAGAGCTCCTTGAGGAGTGCTTTTGCCACCATGTTCTGTCACTTTCTTAGACTGGTAAAGCCCCCACCCCTTGGGAAGTCTGGGATGTGAAGCCTGGTGTCTTGCTGGAGAGCCCATAGAGAGGTCTCCTCTCTCTTTCATTTTGTCTCTGCATCTCTACAGGCAGCAGCCTCAGATCCCAATCACCACAGGAACAGGTGTCGTGTATCCTGGTGCTATTACTATGGCAACGACCACACCGTCACCTCAGATGACATCTGACTGCTCTAGCACGTCTGCCAGCCCGGAGCCCAGCCTCCCGCTCATCCAGGGCACTTACGGCATGAAGATGGATGGCGGGAGCCTGGCTGGAAACGAGACGATTAATGGCGAGGATGAAATGGAAACTTACGACGACTATGAAGACGACCCCAAGTCAGACTATAGCAGCGAGAACGAGGCCCCCGAGCCCGTCAGTGCCAACTGAGGAGCTGGTTTGCTGAGTGACATCACTCTTGACATTTCACCCCCTCCCCCCACAAAAAGTTCTTAAAGAGCCCGCATGCATCTGTGGCTCCACATTTACATCAGCAGAATGGTCTTCATTGTTTCGTAACGCGTGAGACAGATTAAGTTTTCCCTGATTTTTCATGAACTTGAGTTTTTGTCGTTATTGTTATTGTTGTTGTTGTTTTTTAATTTAGGTGAAGACATATTAAATATGAGACACCAGGACTTGGACAACTTATCCCAACCTAAAGATGTCTTACAAGTCTTATATTTTTGTCTTACTTTTTTTTTTTCTTTTGGATGTTGATAAAGGTTTAAGTTACTGTTTTAGATGGGGTTAAACATTCTCACTCAGGTATGCTGTGCCGGCCTACAGGTTGTGAATGTGTTTTTATTCTGAATTACTTTAGAAAACAATTTGAGGATTTCATTGTATAGTAAAACAGGAGAAGTCCACCGGCATGTGCGGCTGCACCTAAAACCTATTCAGAAGGCCTGGGAATTCCATTTTTCCACATGTAGAGTTCCACCACTTTGAATGTGCCAAACTTTTTTCATAACATTTGAATCTTAATATTTTGAAAGTCTTAAAGGAGATACTGCAAAGTCTTAGACAATCTTTGGCATCTTAAAAATCAAAAAGCAAACCACATTTTTTTTTCCAGAAAAAAAAAAAAGTAAAGTACTCAGGAATCTGGAGACAAGATATTGTAAGGAATGAACAAGGTTGCCACGTGCATATTTCCAACTGTGTCCACCTCTCGACGTGCCATCAGTACGCGCCATGCGCCATGGACCGACGTGCACACACCAGTGATCACCTCACCAGATACCTACACGGTGGTCTTCTCTGTGTGAGACCACCTCTCACTACATCCATTCTTCCCTCACCTTCACCCTGACATTCAATCTCAACATATTTTTCTCTTAAATAATTTATTCATTCCAGGATGTCAAGGGTCCACTTACTATTTATTTTAAAAATCATTGGTGGCATTAATTTAATAATTTTTTTTTGTTTTTCGCCCTCCTTCCCTGAAGAGTTTTCAGTCCCTTTCACTTCTTCCTTCTGCTACATACAAAAGATGCCCATAGTGGTTTCTGTCCCCAGAGCGTCTGGAAGCATTTCTGAAGAGATCCTGTCGGATGCGTCATACATGGCTGTTTTCAAACATGAGTGCATATATCTGGCTGCAGGGCTGTGCATTTGGGTCTAAGCCTCTCTCCTTCAAACATGTGTGTCCCTTGGTTCACTGTGACCTCTGATCTTTTTCCAGTTTCCCCCTAAGTCAGTTTGCAGCAGGAGGTGAGATTTGATTCTCATTCAGCAGCAAGGGTCAATAATGGTCACCACAAGGCAGGCAGGAGGGTCTTGCAGCCAGTAATCGTGGGCCATGTGGACGTCTATAGTAGACCTGTGGCGGGCTGCCATGTACACGTCTGCAAGGGAGCTGCCTTTTCCAGAAAGATCTTTGTAGAATCTCCAAAATGTATGATGCCATAGGACAGCCTCAGACAAAGACAGAGGGAAGTCTTTCTGACAGATCCAGAGAAGGAAAGAAAATCACAGGGAAGAAGTTGGCCAACGCTGCAAACTCAGGACAGAGAGCTCCTGGGACAGCCGACCCCTCCTCTAACTGACCTCTCTAATCGGTGGCTGCACTGGAGCCTGCCTGCACTTGTCACTAAATAAATGCTCCAGAGATATGCTGAGGAGGGAGCCTCCCTGCCTTCTTCCCCATCTCCTAACTAGAGAAACTTCTATGATCTTGAGCTTTGTGAACCCAGGCCTCGTTGCCTAGTGGGAGCCTCACCCAGAAGAGCAGTTCAGTGGAGACAATCAGTGATTGGGCAAGTTTGCCTCACAGGACAGGACAGCCAGAGGACGTAGGAACAGCTCCGCTTCTTGACCATCCTGTCACTTGGGAGAATAGCATCCCTTCATATTTATTCCCAGAGTGCTCAAGGCCACATCCAATAGCAATAAATAGTTCTAACCAAGACTTCAGCAGCGGGTCTGTGGTGAGCTGCGAGTGCTCTCTCTCTAAGCTCTCTCTAAGCCCAGTAAAGTACTCACAGGGCTGCTCTGTTCTTAGTATCAGATGGGGATTGAGAACTTTGTTCTTGAACATTTCCTTTAAATGTGGAGGAGCCATTTTTTTAAATTAGTATTTATTATGTCTTACTGATTTCCTGGATTCTGTATCTCCTCCTTAGTTTCTTCTCTTGTGTTTTCCTGACTCTTTGGTTTGGCTTTTGCGCCCCCTTTAAAAACAAAAAATATAACCCAATGTGCTGCATAGGTTGAGTGTTATATGGCTAGCATTGTATTGTATGTAATTAATTTTGCACAAAGGCAAACATTTAGTATAGTACTTAATTTTGTTTGTTTTAATGACCATGCCAAAATAATATTCTGGGCTGGTGGAGAACAAAGGACTGTTCTGTAAGATTGAAACTTGATTTTGCTTGTAGTAAAAAAGAAAAAAAAACAACAAAAACACACACACTCACAGATGTTTCGTAAGTGTTATAAGCACTGGATATAAATGCTATTTTTTATCACTTCTGACTAATGTGAAACTGTTGTACAAAAACTCCACGAACAAAAGTCATCTGTTTCGACTCGTGTGGGCTTGCCTCACAGTTGCCGGATTTGAGTCATTTTTTTTATGTCTTGTTATTTCATTTATTTATGCAAAATACATGTGTGTATGAACACTTCGTTTTAGCTCCAGCCCTGCCTCAGCACCAGGGTTTGGTAACTTCTAGCCATGTTCTAGAATATGAAAGGAATGATCTGATTGTCAACGCCTCACTCATTGGCTCAGACAGCGATGCTCTGTTCAAATCGGAATCTTGTGCATTTGCAGTTTCTTTTATTTATTAGCCACGCTTGGCTCTAAATAGCCATGAAAACGAAGAGTGACAATCACAGGAATCAGTTCATTTGCTTTCAGCGGGGCTTAAACAAAGTTTTTATGACTTTACCATCTCATGTTAGATGTCTCTAATGGTGTAAATATAACATAGGAATAGAATTTATTTTGGTTCATGAGTTCCTAGTGAGATATAAGTTATGTATTTCCCTTTTTGTTCTCTCTATCCGTTCGTGTTGGTCCACATTAAAAGCTGACAAGTCACTTGCTGTTCTTGGCGGTGACAGGGAACTACAACTCCAGTAAGGATGGCCTCTGTCCTGCCGCTGAGGCTGCAGAAACCCTCAATCGGCTTCTCTGGGAGTGAGGCGCCCTGGTTCAAAGCCGTGATCCCCCTCTTTTATCTCCTCCTCTTCTTCTTCTTCTAAAAGGTTGAGGAATTGAACACGTGAATTCCCATTACAGCTAGGAAACGGTCGACCTGTAGATCCACGTGCATCCTCAGAGAGAGTTCTGTGGACATGTAGTGTATTTTAAAGGTAGACATCTGTCCAAGACTGGCGATGAGTGACAACCCCTCGATTTTAGGAAGAATGCAAAGTCGCCTTTTTCCTTCTTTCCCCATATTATAGTGTGTTCAAATGAAAGAAAAAAAAAATCCATCTCCATTTCATTAAGGAACTTACACGATCAGGGTTGCTTTGTCACTGCGAATAGGGACATCAACAGACAATCTTTTCCTTTAAAAAACAAAACAAAAAACAGCTCTATGGAATGAATAGGAAAGAAGAAAAGAGGGGGAAGAGAAAACAAAGGTTTTTCTGAGTCCCAAGCAGCCTCAATGGTAACCTGCAGGCATGTCCTTTGGGTGGCACTCACCCTCTCGGGAGTGCACCCTCCACTGGCTTCCTTTGATATTGGATAGCCTTCAGCCTTGTTCTCCTCCAGGGTCCTGACACCCACTCCCAGGGCAAATGCTCAGTTCAGGTGTGGGCTCACAGTGCTCTTGAGCTAATCAAATGCCAGCCTCCCCTAGACATGAGCCCCAGTTGGTTGGGTTGCTGGGTGTTTGGGGAAAGGCTGTGACCACGCTAGGACTGGAGGCAGGTCACCTTCCTCCTGAGCCAGAGCACAGGGAACCTCGGGTCACCCATCTCCCCCTCCGGAAGGAAAGGCAGCCTGGTGACAGCTGAGGCTGCAGGTCTCAGTTCACTCACTTTGTAGAGAGAATGGACCTTCCTGACTCCATAGGGAAAGGTGACAAAGGACTTTGAGGTTTTGAGCCATCAGGGGAGTCCTGTGCCCAGTGCCAGCAGCTGGAAAGAGAGAGCTGGAGGGATGGACTTCATGAGAAAGTGATAGGATGTTTGTGGTGGCGGCCTTGTGTAATCCACATGTTCACCCGAGGTCTGAGGTGGCATTTCGGCTCACTTCTCCAAGCATAATAATATCCTGTGACCTCGTTTGTCCTTTTACAATAGCACTTGCTTTGTTTTCTCAAACCATCCGCCCTTGGCATCGATTCCTTTCTTCCTCAATAAACAAGCCTGTTACTCCTGTCCACCATGTTCCCTTTCTGATGCCACCACGCATGTCCCTGCATGGAAAAAAGCATTGTTCTGCAAACACGTTTCTTTGTCATCTCCAGCTCATCTTTTCCTTTGGAGACAGGATGCCTTCCAGAAGCTGGTACAAAGCACTTGGAATGCCGGTCCCTTTGGGCAGAGGTGGTGGGCTGGTGAGGTAGGTTCAGAAAGGTGATGCTTCCTGGAGATTCTCGTCTAACGAGTGCCCTTGACATTAGGACCCCTGAAAGGCAACTCGATGACATTTCTTACAAAATCTTTTCTTGCTCCTGAAGAACCACAGACCTACAGCAAGGCCTCCGGGCTGGAGCTCTTGGAGTACGGGAAATGTGCAAATATTGACCTGTTTTGTCTGCCACACGTTGCAGATCTGTTCCTGTGCGTTCTCTGTCCGTCTCCCTTTCTCATATGTGCGTTTGATTTGTTTTGCCCATTTTTTTTTCTTTTTGGAAAGCGTGGTCTTTATTGTACCCTCCTCCAGCTTGTAGCTCACTAGAAAGCTTAGCACTTACGTTCCTACATTATTGTATTTGCCGTGTAAAATGTTTATTACCTTAGACGAGCTTATGAGCTGTTACTACATAACTTATCTGACTGTAACTCTTTTATTTTCCGACATTGTCATTTGTTTGTGATGTATATTGTGAGATTGTATTCTATGTTAATTTAATCAGCACGATTCACTGACATGCTGGACTGATAATGCTGGCTGCTGTTTCAAAGTGTCAAGTTCATGGCGGGCTGTTGGGACAGCTACAGCTCTGTTGTCAAGGTACTGTGCATCGGTTCCCATAGCAACACTGTGGGTGTGACCCTTGAGACTCCAGGGACATTCAATATACCCTGGAGCAAATTTGAACTGCAGAGTTTCTTTGTAGAAATTCTATGTATAACACCGGTACCTACTTGGCCCATGGCTGGTAACTATTTGGGCAATTAGAAAAATACCATAAAAACTAGTGTTAATTGCTGCTTTGGATATGTTTGAAAGTCTGAAAATGTAAATAGTTTATCAAAAAAAAAAATCTTGTACAGTCCAGTGTAAAGTTTTTAAATGACCTTAAGGGTTGTCATCACAGCTTTCTCACACTCTCCTCTTGATAATGAAACAAAAAAAAAAAGTTTGCTAAGGATTTAAAGAAATGAGGAAAAAAAGAGAATCTCTTCAAATGTAAAGGAATGGATCATGTTCTTAGCTTTGTTGTATACACAAACCTCTTGGATTTCGTTGCTCAGTATTGACGTGAGATAAACTCCGCATTGAATAACCTTCCAGTGGTACATCAAGTCTTCCCCTCCTCTGCCTCACCATTAAGGGAAAAGACACATCGAAAGACGCACTGTCATTATCTATCCTGGTGTATGTTGGCACCTTAGCGACTCTGTTTTCCTTTGCACAAGGTGCTTTCCTGATATGTTAGACATGCCATCCTTGGGGGATAATGCATATGCCATTTGGGGCTAGGCCCGCAGGGGAGTGTCTATAAGAACTGCCTATTTATGCTCATTTACCTCAAGACTGTCCTCTCTACCCTAAACTAGCTGTCATCACTCCATCTTTTGTACTGCTGTTGACACTTACAATTAAAGATAAATTTTGTTTTATGACCTCTGTGTTCTGCCTTGTCTGTGCCCCTGAGTGCTTCTGCCATGGAGCCCAGGGGTGCTCTGTTGCCTGAGTGTTTCTGTCATGGGACTCAGGGGTACCCTCTCCCTGAGTGCTTCTGCCACGGAGCCCACATGTCCACTGATGCTGGCATGGTGTCTTCCTGTGTCGATTTCAGGCTGGAGAGGCATTGGCTCCGACCTTTCCAGCTCTTCTGCGCCTGGGAACATGTGCCTGCTTTTCATAGAGACCCTTGTGCAGCAGCAGGGAGACTCACCTGAGGATTGAGATGAGAGGAAGGTGCCAGGGGGTTGCCTGTCAGAGATGAGAGGGAAGGCTTCTGCCTGTTGGCCCGACTTCTCTATGAGAGTGAATGTCCAGTTTAGGATTGTGTGAGGACCTCTGAACCAGCCTCACCTCTGAGCAGACTTCTCCATGGCTGGCAGCTGATGGGGAGAAGGTGTGTCTTCAGGGACCTTTCCCTGCACTGCACAGCTGTGATCTCAGGGACTTCTGCACCATAAAGGAAGCTCTCATCTCTCCCAGCAATGAGTTGCACTCAGAAAGAATCTCAACTCCAATAATACTCACCTATAAGGTGTTTCTGGAGTGATTTCATGGGGCTCTGAGTCAGGGGCTGAAGGAAGCAGGGCCCTTAAACAGATTAACAGACTTGCCAGACCACCTGCAGAGGAGGGAGAGGGGGCGCTTTGTTGGTTTCCCTATAAGGCTTCAGAAAAAAGCTAAGGATTTGTGGCATTTTATCCCAAATTGTTTGAGAAGAGCCTGGAATGTTGAAAATCTGACATTCTAGGCCCCTTCCTCCTGTTCTCATAAAGTTTGTTTGTTTGCTTTTAAGTAGAGTCTCATGTAACTCATGGCAGCCCAGAGTGGCCTCAAACTTGCTATGTAGTCGACATTGGCCTTGAGCTCCCCAGTGTTGGCATTTCAGATGTGTGACCACAATGCCCAGCTCCCCACAGGTTTGTAAAAGCCCAGGAAAGCCTGGTACTAATGAGAATGGACTTGGGACAGGAGCCTGGTCCTGCCATCTGAGCTGCCTCTCTGTGCCCGAGATTTCCCCTCTGCTGAGTGGGATGGTAATCCCTACCTCATGGCGGCGGATGAAATGAACAGACAGGTGTAGTAAATCACAGGCCAGGACAGAGATATGGGAATGCATGCCACCTGCCACCAGGGCCAGGAGGGAGTCATGGGAAGAACACAGCTTGCCGGAGGCCCTGGTTGACCTGGGTCTGAGTCCTCCCCATCTCCTCCCAGCCAGCCTCACTGCCCCTGGTCTTTTTGCTGTACAGAGGTGTTCTGTCTGTCTCCTGTGCTCTAAGGCCTTCTTCTGTTGCTAACTAGGTAATACCCACTTGTTCCAGTTTAACAGATGAGCCTCCACAGACTTGGCCTTGTTCTCTTTGACACCTCCTCACACCTGCTAGCCTGACCACCATCCTGGGACTCTTCACTTCTCCTTTATCTGAAAGAACTCTCTCCTCTGTTTGGGAAATTCCTGCATGTCTTTACCACTTGAGGTTTTCCCTACTCCCCGCTTCCAGGGGCTGTTGTTCCACTGACCATGCCTACCATGTGCGAATGGTTCATCTGTGTCTTTTTCGGATGATGAGTTACAGACACTTTGGTCCATCTAGCCCCCAGCACAGGGCTTGGCTCGAAGTGTGTGCCCAAGCCTTGCTTTTGGGATGGTGGTGACTTGGCTGGCTGTCATCATGGTGAGTATCAGAACCTTAGCTGGTTAGTTAAAGCAACCCTGTGCGCAGGAGAGTCGTTTCAAGCTGGTGTGACAGGAATGAGGGAAACGGGAAGACTATGCTTCTAGGGGAACTCGCTCTGATGGGTACTTGTGTCTCTGAGCCCAGAGTCCCTGCTACCTCCCAGCATCCTGTCTGGGTGATGCAAAGGACAGATCAAAAATAGGAAGCTCAGAGAGGGGATCCTTGCTCTATATTTAAAAAGCTGTGTGTGTGTGTGTGTGTGTGTGTGTGTGTGTGTGTGTGTGTGTGTGTGTGTGTGTGATGTGTGTTCAGGTTCATGTGTGAATGTGGGCACTTGTGCCACAGTCAGAGGACAGCCTTGCGGGTCAGTCTTCTCCTTCCACTTTGTTTGAGACAGGGTCTCTCCCTCCCCCTCGCCATAGGAATACAGAGATTACAGGTCTGTGCTACCTTGTACAGCTTCATGGAGATGCTGGGGATCCAAACCCAGACCCTCACACTGTGCAGCAAGTGCTTTATCCACTGAGCCATCTCCCCAGCCACCCTGCCCCTTATTTTTTTATACCCTTCACTCTGCCCAGAGACCAGAGCTGTGTCCTTCTCACTTCCCATCGTGACCTCCGCTGGTTGTAGCTGGTCTCAATGTCACCTCCCATGGAAAGCTCTCCTCCAGATTCTTCTGCCAGGAAATGCGACTTGCATAGGAATGGCGGGTTGTACATTGCTCCATGTGCCCTGTGGAGCCTGACTGATTCCTGGACCATATTCACTTCTTTATCCGACAATCCTGACTCACAGTAGGTGCTTATTATGTCTGCATGGCTATGGCTAACCTTTCTATGGCCAGGCTTGCCTTACAAGAGTGCCTGAGTGTGCAGTGTGAGAAAGGGGGGAAGCCATCTTGTGTCCTCTGTTATGACCCAGCCTGGACGTCAGGAAGATCACTCCAGGGGAGAGGAAGACAGCTCCTCTTCTTGGGGGAAGGGGAAAGTGCTAAAGAATGGGGGGCTGGGTACATCGCTGAGACCATGTTTGGAAAGCTCAGCCCCTTGCATTGCACTGTTTCTTGGGCACCCCAACCACTGCCCACGGTCACAGGGCTTACAGGGGACAGTGTTGACCCAGTGGTCTGGAATTTATCTGGATTTCTCAGTTGATGAAGCCCTAGGCCTTGTTCAATTCCTGCCAAAGCGAGCCTGTGGTAACCAGGACCCAAAGGTCCCCAGAAGGGCCATCTGGGAACAAGAGATACCAGACCCTGTGACAGAAGACTCAGCACAGGTATTGTAAGTGCAGCCTGGATGAAAAGATTTCATTTTTCTACCTCTCAGCAGCATTTCAGTTACTTCTAGAAATGCTCAAACCAGTCAACTCCAGTCTGCATTTGGAGACATACTGGATAGGACGAGTTCCCTGGAGTATTTGCAATAGAACTTGACTAATATCTATTCTCTACAACCTTGTCAAAGAAGCCAACGTTGTCACTCATCAGCAAAATACCGATGCCACTGCCTGTATTGATATTTCTGTCAATCAATACAACCGAAGATGGTTTAAAATGGCAATAATCAATACTAGAAACCATAAAGCACAGATGGAAATAATTTAGCATTTGTCTGGCTCAGGGAAATAATAGTATTGTGTTCTTACAGTCCTAAATCTGACATGTATCATCAACCAAACAAAAGGTTAGGTTGAAAAAAGCAACGGTGTCAACCTTATCATAACGTAACTAAATTTCTGATTTTGGACAAAGTTTAGTCAGCTAATGGATATGATCATACACACCCCAACTAGGTCTATGAGGCAAGCACAATTATTCATGCATTTTTTTATTCGAATCCTACTCAGAACTCAAAGTAAGATTATGTGTTAATTTAGTGAAAACTCAGTATTTCTTTTGTAAACATCATTCTATGAAAGGTATAAGTGAATTGGAATTCTTTCTACAAATTGCCCAGTGAAGAATTCATACGCCTGTTTAGAAATGAAAGAAACACTGTTATTATTCATGAGTAATGCACTCAAGTGGGATAGTTTAGACAGAAAATTCCAAAGAAACCCAAGACCACACAAGACAAATCAGGACCTTGACCTATAAATAAGGCAACTCTTCTTCCCAATGTGCCAATCCACCATCCTGGCTCACACCGAGGTTAGAATATATTTCATTGCCTAAAGTACTCATATCTTATATTTGTATAAATGCTTTTATGAAATCACTTTGATGCATATTTTGCCCATTTTAGAGACATTAATTCTTCGAGGAAAAGGGCCTTGTTTGTGAATACTGAAAATAACAACACCTGTTAAACGTATGGATTTCAACCACTGAAGAAATAGAAATAAATTCGTAAGCAGCCGTTGCTGTCCCCTTAGGTCTGGCCCAGGCGTCCACCTGCAGAGCCAACCAGGATGTCCACAGGTGCCAAGAAGGCAGATAGTGGCTATGTTGGCCACATCAGCCAAGTACACCTATCTTGGACAGTGTTGTGGAAAATATAAGTGTCTCCGGATTTTACACTGTGTCAGATTAAGACACAGCAAGGGATAAATACTCTGGCTATAAATACAGCCCAAGAAACTGGATCCATTTTCAGGCTTGTTGAATTTCAAATGTCTGCCAAACTGAGTGTGATATCTGGGTCTCTCTATTTTTGCAAACTCTAATGCAAGGGGTGGTGAAAGTCCAATTAATTTAAACAAATGAATAAAAAAAAAAGGAACTTGGGGAAACAGTTAAACTAACCCATCAAAGCTTGGAACTGAAATCAACAAATCTTAACAGGACGTTATGAAGAAATTAAATTGCACCCTATATATCATCCATATAGTGATACGAATAGAGGACTTGCTAAAAAAAAGGCTAAAGATTATGTGATTGATTGATCAACTATTACAATATTGGTGTATGACCACGCAGAAATGTAAATTGCAGCCAGATTTCTGGGAAGTTGTTAGTTCACAGAGGGAAAAACACCTGGAATTCCAGAAACCAAACCAGAAAAAAAAAAACCCTACAAAATCTTGGTGCTGTCAAATAATGCATTACTTTGATTTTATTGGTTATAAATGACTGGAACCCAATTAAAATGGTTTATATAGCAAGAAGGAATTAGTGGCTTACATAATGAAAAAAGAAACAGTGTGTGGGTATGGCTTCAGTCTGGCTACATCCAGGTGCGGAACAGCAGCATGGAGGCCTGGTCTTCATTCCTCACCTTCACTCAGGGCAGAGCAATCCTGAAGAAGCACGTTGCTCTGAGGTTCCAGACCTGTTATCCCAGAGATCCGTGCAACAAGAGGGGCTTCTCTCTCATGATTGCTATGCATTTTTGAATCCATTCTCCAAGACCTGCTTATATCACATGACCATGGTAGAACCAATCACTGTGGCCCAGGAAACAATGCGACCAACCCTTCCCACCGTCACATAGACTGAGTAGATGAAGGTTGACCCCAAAGGAAACCTATTTTTTTTCTTTTTGATTTTCCCCAAGACAGGGTCTCGCTCTAGCCCAGGCTGACCTGGAATTCACAATGTAGTCTCAGGGTGGCCCATCTTTCCAAAGGAAGGCACAGGGAGGGGTGTCCCTGATGTTCTGCACAGGGAAGGCATTGTGAAAAGCTATTTGGCTGGCCAGATTTCTTAGGAAGGGATGCCCCTCCTCCAGCCCCAAGATGATGTTCAGAGTGGACACTCCAGCATTGCTCAGCCTGATGATACCTGCTCTACCTGTGTACTATGAACTACAGCTAGTCTTCAGCACCGGCTCATGGCAATTACCGCCTAGAGCTGCCCACCTCCATGAGTCAGTGTTCTTGGAAGAGAGCAGACAAAGCTGGGAGGTCAGAGCCTTGTCCATCTCACTCAAGCACAGAGCAAATGCCCTTGAACTTGTGCATAATATAAGGTTGGCTTTAGAACTTTTGTTAGGACTGAGACTCAAATGCCCAGAATAGACCTTGATCTTTCTTGCATAAAAACTGATAGCATTCTCAAGCCTCCATGAGTTTAGGCCTTTCATTCTTCCTTCCCCTGACTTCTTATTTTTTTTCCTTAAAAATCTACATTGTAGACAGCAGTGAATCTCACAGAGACCCCATTTCCTCTGCCTAATCTTTCCATGAACATGAGCCTTACCCTGAGAAAATCGGACAACCTACAACATCCAGGAGTCAAATGTACCCCAAGCCAGCTTCTATGGATAAAGTTCTATTGGACCACAGCTCTGCCCATGTTAAGATGCCTGGACTTGTTCATCTGTCATTGTCTGCTGGGTTCCCTATGGATCTTCCCTGATATGACTGTGGTGGCTCCTCTCTTGCCAGGATCTCATCCATCGGCCTACGGTTGGTTGGTAGGGTTAGATGGGCCACAGCTCTCTCGTTGCACCCTGAAAAACACAAACACATTTGGCTTATCTAGAGTTGGTTGAATGGCTGTGGCTATGGGTCCCTTGTTCATCCCGTCCTTCTCTGCAGGGTTCCCTATGGATCCTCCACATGGATCCTCAGGGAGGATCCATAGGGAACCCAGCAGACAATGACAGATGAACAAGGGACCTATAACCACAGTCATTCAATCAACACAGGATAGGCCATTGAGACAGAAACCAAGGATTTTCAACACAAGAACCCCTAAGCTCGCAACATTAAAGCAGCCTTATTACTCACCCACCACGACTCAGGGAACTGAGAGGAAGAGGAGGCAGAAAGATTGTGAGAGCCGTGGTGGGGGGGTCCGGAGGCATGACACCCATCAGTAACAACACACTTGGGCCAGGAAGACCGGGATGAGTACTAAGATATACAGGATCCCTTGCCACAAGGACTAATACAGACAGCCCACAGAGGAGGATATACAACTGATCAGGGATGGGGAGGGGGGATTTGGGGAATTCAGGATAACAACGCATGGTTTGCCCACTAAATAATGTAACTCATTATGGACAATAAATATATATTAAAAAAAAGATGCCTGGACTGTGGTTGGTTAGCAGCAGAGTTGAGTGAATGAAATAGAAGCTGTGTGATCCAAAGAGCAGGAGGTTCTCGTGCAGGGTTCTATGATAGCAAATCCTGTCAGTTTGATGGAGTTTAGAAGCAACATAGAAATAAATTTCTGGGCAAGACTGTGAGAGAGTTTCCCCATTAGGTTCATTGAGAAGGTAGGAAAACCCATTTAAATGTCCGTGGTGCCATTCAATGGGTTGGGGTTTTGGACTACGAAGGCTAGCTGAGCCCCAGAATTAATCACCATCTGCTTCCTAACTATGGACAATGAACAACTTGACCTGCTGTCTCCTATTCTGGCTACCGTGCCTTCCTCTCATGATGGACCGAATACCCTGGAACTGTAAGTCAAAACAAACCCTTCCCTCCTTCCTTGAATGACTTCTGTCAAGGTGCTTTGCCACAGTAATGAGAACACTAAGTTCGCAGACTCTTTCTAGAGAACTTGGTAAATCCCAGAACTACTCTTCACTGTCACTGTCGCTAGGGTTAGAGCCACCTAGGAGATGTGAGGGGCATCTGTGGGTGTGGGTGTTTGTTTGAAAGGCCTGAGAGGGGGGAAGGCATGCCCTGCATGTGGGCAGCCATCTGTAAGGAATTCTGGCTCCACCTCTGAAGAGAGAGGTCTGGGATCAAGTGGGAAGCACCTACAGGACTCACGTCTCCCTCTACTCGGAGCCTTGAGAGCTTGGAATCACCAAGGCTCCGATTTCCTTAGTCCGGAATGCAACATGGGCTTTGGGAATTTTTCAAAGCCCCTGGCTCTCCAGGTGATTCACATGACAGTTAGGGTTCGGAACTAGAGTGTCAGCGGTCAGCAGACCTGCTGGCCTCTGGGGACAGCCTGTGGAAATGGAAGCCATATTGGTGGCATCATTTGGCAAACCAGTCCCTGTGATTCCACACCTAAGCTTCAGGTCAACATCCTCCAGGTAGAAAAAAGGTAAACTTAGGAAAGAACAGAGCCATGTGATTCAGAAGATCGTGTGTGATTATTCTAGTATTTGTTTATTCTAGAACACATATTGTGATACCACTCTGTGTCGTTCATTCTTCAAAGACTGGGATAATGTTTCTGCGAAGAGGGTAGCCTATGGGGTCTATTGTCACTGAGGTGACACCAGGGGACAAAGCCAGGAGCCACAGAAAAGCATAACACAATTTGAGAGAACAAGTAAGTAATTTGCGAGAAAAGGGGCAAAACTGAATTGGGGGGGCACTACTGCTCTGAGAGGGGGCCAGGGAATTCTGTCTGAAGAAGTGACATTTGGACTCTAGGCAAAGTTGGAGTTGGATATGGGGTGTGTGTGGTGGGGGGCAAGGAATTCTTAGTCCAGAAATGGAATTCTCTGTATACTTGGAGCACAGAGAGTTGGGAGGAGAGACCAGGGATTTCCTGGAATGCTCAGAGCTCTCTAAGGAGCTCTGTCCCTCCTGCTCAGCTGCCAGGGAGACAGGAGCTTGCAGTAAAGCAGGGGAGTGGGCACAGATTCCTCTAAGGCCCTGTGGGTCCCCTGTGAGTATTTACTCCCTTGTTTCATTGGATCATATACTCCAGGTATGGGAGGTACTCTTGGAGATCTGGGGTATCTCCAAATGGTGGGAGAGACTATCCAGAGACATCGCCCCCCTCAGCAACAATACAAAAAGAGGGAAGAAAAAAAGAGAGAAAGAAAAACTGGCTCCCTCTGTTGCAGTTTGTAACCCCCTATCCTATGGACAGATCCAGAATGTGCACTGAGGAAGGACCCCAGTGGGTAGGGGACAGAGAGGAGGGAAATGGGGACACATTCACAAGATTTGCTCATACAATGTATATACTTATTCATAATAAAGATATTAAAAAAGAAAAATCAATAAATAAAATGTCTTTATTCTTGATTGCGCCCACACACTTTGTCAATAAATTTGACACAACAGAATTTTAGTTTAGGAAAACTAAAATTTAGTTTACTTCTCATTAAAAACGTTAAAAAGTTTGACCTAGCTTCTAGAGGCCTCTGAGATAGCATCAGTGAGGAACTATCTTGCTTCACAACATCTTTCTGGCTCTAGTCTTCATAACTTGAAGGATCTCATTACTCTCAAGGTTCTGAATTTCCATGCTCACCTCCTTGGTGTGGGTTAAATCGATTCATTTTGATATGCCAGGCATTCAGCAGACCTTTTCAAACTGGAAACTCACATCCTAAGTTCCAGAAAATTCTCTTGTATTATTTCTTTGGTAATATTTTTCCCCTCATGATTTTCTGTATATCTTTCTCAGGAATTCATAATATTCAGATATTTAAAGTCTTGATTCTGGTTTTTAAATGCCCTATTCTATTATTATTTTGTCAGTATAATTTTCTCTAAGTTTAGAAGAAACATTGATCAACTTTTTAAATGAATATCAATTAAATGTTTTTCCTTGGTGTCATATTTTACGTTTCCACATTTTCCTCTTTGTCTCAGGAAGTTTTCTTTTCTCTAACTCACTAGTTTTGTCTCATAGAGACTAACTTTCCTCATTCCTGAAAAGTATCACTGAGAATTGAAACTTCCTTGTATGTTTCATCTTCTCTTAAGTTAACCACATTCATTCACCCATCCATTCATTCATTCATTCACCATTTCATTCATTCATTCACCTAGCCATCCATTCATTCACCCATCCATTCATTCATTCATTCACCCATCCATTCATTCACTCATTCATCCATCCATCCATTCATCCATTCATTCATTCACCCATCCATCCATCCATCCATTCATCCATTTATTCAACCAACATTAAATACTTAGCACACACTAGTCAGGCTTCTGTTTCCTGATAATACTTGAGAGAAATAGTTTAAAGAGAGAAACTTTTACTTTGGCTCCCAGTTTCCACTGTGCATGGCATGGCTTTGCCAGGGTCTGTGGTGTGGCAGAGTGGCTGGAAGAGAGGGAATGCAACAGACCTGTCCCATCCTGGCAGTCAGGAAGCAGAGGGGAATAACAGGAAAGGTCCCAGGCCACGAGAGCCCCAAAGACGGGCTCCCAACAGTTCACTTTGTCTGTCTCTCGAGGTCCCTCTTTCCATAGGTCCACCATCTCCCCAAATCCAATTCATTTTCCTATTAATTCAACGTTCTATTTAGATCCATCAATGGAATAAACATGAATCAAGTCAGACTCTCCTGATCTCAGGGACTCAGGAAACGCCTTCCTCTCACAGACACAGGCTGAGCTGGTCTCCTAAGCATCTTTCCACATTAACCAATGGCAGTCGACATTAACCATCACAGCTTGCCAGCTCTTGACCCCAGGTGATGTAGAATAACTGAACGTAGGGGTCCTGAAAATTGAGGTCAGTGGTTTTTGAATGCACAATAATCAAAAATTAATTCAGAATCAGGTGCCTAATGAATGTTAGGTATTGAGGCGGCTCTCAACAGTGTCAGAGCAGGTAACTCCTCTGCAGCCTTAGCTCAGAACACACCTGGCACACACCTCGGTCAGGTTCCAGATTATTCTGCTAGGTTACAAACTGCAGTGCTTTTACTCTGCATGCCAAGTTTTCTGCTCTTATTGAAACATGATGGTTTAATTACGGACAACAGAAACTCCTAATGTTTTCCGACCACCATTCCTCAGCATGTAAGTATCAAAATAGTATCTCTTTGGATCATATGGTGGTAGGATATTTAATTTAAAAAATTGCTGGTTGAATTGCTTACATGAGTTACATTTAAAAAAATCATTCGGTGAAGTTAGGCTTGGTATTGGAACAGCATTTTCAACAACTTCTGAAATGGCCAAGAACATGCTTTCTGCAATTTTGTGCTATGGATTTATACAAAGTAACATTTTCATTAAAATCAAAACATTGACCAACTTCGAAAAACACTGAAGATATTCTGTCAGCATCCTGCAATGTCAGGTATTTATTCAGCCAAAATGTACTTCTTATGAAAAAATGAACAAATACATCCATTTCATTAATTTGCCAAATTGTTTTCTTTTTTCTTTTTCTTCTTTTTTTTTTTTTTTTTTTTTTTTTTTTTTTTTTTTTTTTTTTTTTTTTTTTTGGTTTTTTTTTTTGGTTTTTCCAGGTAGGGTCTCGCTCTAGCCCAGGCTGACCTGGAATTCACTCTGTAGTCTCAGGGTGGACTCGAACTCATGGTGATCCTCCTACCTCTACCTCCCACGTGCTGGGATTAAAGGCATGCGCCACCAGGCCCGACTCCAAATTGTTTTCATTTTTACAAAATGATAAATTGTACATATACTAAAGAACTATTTTTAAATATTTTCTATTTTCATTTTTTTTCACATGTAAGCAGAGAGACAGACAGAGAGGATGGACGCACCAGGGCCTCCAGCCTCTGCAAATGAACTCCTGATGCAGGCGCCCCTTTGTGCATCTGGCTTTACGTGGCTACTCGGGAATCGAACCCAGGTCATTAGGCTTTTTTAGGCAAGTACCTTAACTTCTGAACTCTCTCGATCCAGCCCTAAAATAATTTTTAAAATAATTTATCATCAGTAAATATTTGATTTGTAGATCTATTTTATATACCTGTATACCCAGGGTCATGTAAAAATTTCTTGAATAAAAAAAAAGGTTGCAAATGGAGCAAGTTTAAGAAGCTTTGTGACAGACATCTAAGAACTTGGATAACTCAAGGAACCAAACAAAAAGCCCAGCCTTGCGACACTATAATTTGGGTCGCCTATTTAGTTCATGTGTGAAAAATGTCAGAACTCTCCTAGGAGCAGTGAGGTACCATGGGAAGTTTTATATAGGAAGGACATCTTTGTCATATGTGTGACATGGCTGGGATGGGTCTTTGAAAAACTTCTGATCTCCCCATCCTTAGATTTCTCCAGAAAAGAGCTTTCTGGGTCCTGTCTGGTACCCTAAGCCTGACTGCCCGCCCTTCTAGAACTGAGGGGAAGTGGTTCCCACATATTGCTAATTTTCATGGGATCCTAAATTCAGGGCCTTCCATGTGAGTAGGGTGGGTGTCATGGTTTGATCCAGGTGTCCCCCACAAACAAATGAATGTGTTCTGATAGATTGATCCTCAGCTGATGGCAGTTTGGGTTTTACAACCTCAATGAAGCTGTGTTGCTGGGGGCGGGCTTATGGGGTTATAAAGCCAGCTTCCCCTTGCCAGAGTTTGGCACACCTTCCTGCCACTGTTTGCAGTACTGTGACAGAGGTGATGTCCAGCCCTCAGCTCATGCCACCATTTCCCCTGCCAGAATGGAGTCTCCCCTCGAGTCCCGTAAGCCAAATAAACCCATTCCTCCACAAGCCGCTTTTGCTTGGGTTCTTTCTGCACAGCAACTACAAAGCTGACCACAACAGTGGGGAAGCCTCCCCCAGGATGCAGAGCTTCTGAACAGACTTGCAGTGGATTCTCTGGACCATTGGATTGGGAAGAGAGTTCTCAGCTGTGCATTCAGGACTCAGCTTTCTGGAGTGGCCAAATCAGCTACATTTAATTGTCTGCTACCCACAGGCTAAAACCTCACTGCTAAGGTCTTCTTCCAGCTGTTCTTTGCTGTCTGCGTTTATTCCTTGAAAACTATTTCTTTCTAATGCTTTTGTAAAGATGTTTCAGAAGGAAGCCAGGCAGCAGCGAATCCGCTCCATCTGTCATTTGTAACTCTGAATCCTCTGCAGATTTTTTTTTTAAGAAGATGAAGAATTTAAAGTCCTTTTTAAAAACACCTATGGGGAGCCAGACACAGAGCTGGGTGGTTTTCCTTCCGCTGTTGGAACCAACCCTCCTAAGAGTGACCTTCTTGAAGATGAAAGAAAGGCTTAGAGAGAAAAACCTTTGGTGATTGATTGAATTCAGTTTAGAAATAGTTGATTCCTCACTGTCCTGACCTCAAACTCCACTACCTGTTGAAGATGAACCTGTCATCACATCCCATTAACTGAGCCTGAAGCATTGGGGGGGGGGTGCTTGGGGCAATTCTTGTCACCTCAGTATTTCCCAAGTCCCCTGCTTTCTGAGTAGTCCTTCCTTGCTTCCAGGCATTGAATGCTCTCCCAGGGACTTGCAGCCACCTCTAGCCCAAACTTGCTTTCCAAATGGCAAACGTGACCATTTCACTGTTGCTATTAGCCTATACAGTGTGGGTGTCACCCCACCCACCAATGCCTGGAAACTTAGCATGGGGCCCAGGTTCTCACAATTCCCAGGGGTGATGGTTCCTGGTCTACAGATGGTATCTCTGTTGAGATTGGCATTGGCAGTACCCACCCCCACCCATTTCCTTCTAGATTTTTCCTCTTCTCACATCCTGGGGTTCTCCATCCCAAGAAAAAGATCAAAGCCTGGTTTTTATCCAAATCCTAGAGGGAGTGGGGAAGAGAAGTCCATCTTCAACCATTTTGAAGTGGCCTTAGAGGAACAGCTCAATTTTATGTTCTAAATCTCCCAGAGTTTTCCATGTATTTAACCTCCACAATGATTGTTTGGAGAAGGGGGAGGGGACGTAGAAGAAAGTTTATTTGGTTTTAGCATTACCCGTATAGTATTAGGTGTGAATTTCCAAGAAAGTAGGTGCCAGTGACGCTATAACTTTCACACGATGGCTGGAAGCAACATTATAAAAATATTGCCTAGCACAACTCCGTATGGGCATATGAAGTTTCATTCCATTTTAGACATGTAATTAAGTGGCCCATATAATGAAGTAGTGTGTGTGCAAAGAGGTGGATTCCTTCTGTAAGTGAAAGATAGGGAGGGAAGGAGGGAGGGAGGAAGGGAGAGAGGGAGGGAGGGAGGAAAAGAGGGAGGGAGGCCCTGCAGGGTAGCTGCAAACTGTCACACTCTGTGCTCTGAACAACTAGAATTGGATGGTTTCCCCCATCTCCTTATAAGCAAGACACCCTGTCATTCTGGCAATCAAGGTAGTAAAGGGAGAAAGTCCTGAGCTTGGAATCCTAAGAGGGCTGAATTCAGATCCCAGGCACAGAGTGAGCTTGGATAACATGCTAAGCCAGTACTGTGCATCTCCTCCTGGCGCCAGACCAGGCACTGTTGAAATTCAAGTTCAAGGGTGCGACTCTGTGTCTCTGAGGACGGGGCTGGAAAGCGTGTGCTGTGACAAGTCCTCCGGCTGATTGTGACACTCACTCAAAAATGAGAACCGCCTGCTGGAATTCTCCAAGCTCGACTTTTCTTTCCTGTCAATGACGCTTCTGTAGCAGACACCCCAACTCCACGCAGTGCAGAGGAACAAATCTTGAATGATTCATAAAGCAGAAACCAGAGGGGAACCACCTTCTGGAGAGGTTTATTGTGGCGCCTTCAGTAGGGTCAGGCATGGCCACTTTATCTGAATCCCCGTCACCCTGGCATCACGCGGGCTCCAAAAAGAAAGTTAGCGGAAGTTTAGAAAACCAAAGTTACCATTTTTGCACACTGAGTTTTAGAACTAGTATTTATTTATTTACCTGTGGAGACAGTGGAGGGTCAGGTCTGCAGCCCACTGGACCCCACCTTGTTTGGTCACTTTCAGCACAGCGTTCCTTGTTTTCCCCACACACGTCTCCTTACTCATGAATGGGGAAGCCCAATGCACCATTCAGAAACTTCTTGGGCAGGAGCTCTGGCCTGAGGCTTTCCCCTGCTTGCCTGCCTGTGTTAGTTAGTCTCTGTGCATCTGTGCTCCTGAAACCACCATTGTGCACACGGTCCTCTGCCTGAGGTCCATGGCGTCCACAGAGGTGTTCAGGACCCGCATTGAACCCTGTCCATTGAGCTCTTGAGGGCACAGCTCTTGTCTCTCCATCGTCAGCACCTCGGGCACCTGGCGGAGGGTCTGGCACACTATTCACCAAAGCTAGTGGAACCATGAGCAGATACAGAAGACCAAGAGGTCCCTGCCAAGTTAGCACTGGTTGGGACAGAGCCTGCTAGGTCCAGCCGCCTGGCAGCCTCCTGGAGCTCACAAAGCCATGGTTAATCAGACAACCATGCTGTGCAACAGGACTTCTGGCAAAGAGGAAAAGACCTCGTGCTGGCCCAGAAGTGCCTCTGGCCACAGGTGCTGTTGACACGTGGCACTGAATTTTATTTAACTTCATTTAGTTGTGATTTTTTTTTATTGATTGCTTTTAGTTTTGGTTTCTGATTTTTTAAATTTTTATTTAGTTTTTGGAAAAATTATTTTGTTTTAACATATATATATTATATATAGTAAATATACGTAAATAAATATAAAAATATATATTTAATGTTAAGCATATTCCCCCTCATATGCCATCTTCTCTTTTCCTGAAAGTCCTCTGTGTCCCCACTAGACAGTTTTATTTCTACTGTTATACCATATTATATATATATGTTTATGATTTTATGTATCTATATATAATCTAGAAACCACAAATGAAAAAGCAAACATACACTGTTCTTTTTTCTAAAACTGGCTTAATTTACTTAATATAATTATCTCCAGTTACACCAGGTTCATGTGGGAGACTGGCTGGCCTCAAACTCACTATGTAGCCAACCTTGAACACCTGATCCTCCTGCCTTGCTAAGTGCTGAGATTACAAGCCATCAGGAGGGCAGTAACTGCCATGCTGGGCATCACAGATCTCATGGGTGGTTAAGGTGAAGGTCATGGAAGAAGTAGCATATACAGCAGCATGATAGGGAGCCTCCAACAAGCCCTGTCCATCTCCACAGCCCGAGTGCTGCTGCTGCCCCAGCAGACCTGCCCTCAGGTCTAGCTCCCATGAGTCAACCCCCAAGTCATGCAATGGGGCTGAATTAGAACAGGATAAATTCTGCTGGAGATACTCATCTATTTAATGTCTTCTTTAAGAGCCTGTTCTCCAGTACCATGAGAATTCAGTGGGCCCATCAATTCCCAAGATCCTACCGTATTGGCATGGAGGGCGGTCCTTTGTTTGGATGGTGCTTTGTGGAAAGTAGAAGACCCTCACAGAGGTACATATTCCAGGCAGTGCCTCTGTGTGGGAACTGGAGAAAGGCGAGGATGACACCAGGCTCCTGCGTGGGGTGGACAGGAAGATATCCAGTCTGAACTCCTCACTGGAGAATTCCCTAGAACAGGTGGAAACAGAGAGCAGAGAGGGGCTTGGGGGAAGAACATTTCCCTTCAAGGCCTTTCAGCCATCACTGCAAGCAGAGGCCCACATCTGGATGCCCTCTACCCCACAGGTAGACCTGTCTAGCCTGTGGTCCCCAGGTGGAGCTCATCTTCTGAAAACAGGAGATTGAACGCAGGCAGAAAGGTGAAGAGAGCAGGAAAGGCTAGAGAAGTCCTTGGCTGATGAGGAAGAAAAGGGAAGTGATGGAGGGCTGGATGCAGGGAGAGGCCTGAAGGTGGGCAAAATTGGCCTCAGGGACCCAGGTGTGGTCAGCAGCACAGAGCTGGGAGCTGACAAGAGGCTGTGTGGGGGGAGAAGCGGTGTCATAGGAGTGTTCCAGGGGCAAAGAAAATGAGCATCAATTCCAACAGGCCACCTGTTGGCTGCACTAGTAACTGGAGAAAAATAAAATGAGAGGCCCAAGCAGGTACACAGGGACTATGAGAACAGGTTCGCTGTGAATAAACACGTCACCAGAAGCACCTGAAGGAAGGAAAACATTTATTGTGGCTTTTTTGGAGCTCTAGTCTATCATGGCAGGGAAGGCATGACAGGCTCCTTGTCACATTTCAGCCAGAGACAGAAGCAAGAGAGCAAACAGGAAGTGGGCTGGACTATAAAACCCTAAGACCTGCCCCTAGTGACACACTTCCTCCAGCAAGGCTCTACCTCCCAAAGGTTCCACAACTTCCAAACAGAGCCTGCAGCTGAGGAACGACTGTTCAAACCCATGAGCCCGTGGAGATATTTTATATTCTAATCACCACAATGTATCAAAATTTTAAATGTATAAACATGAAACGTATCTCTTGGAACCAAAGTGTGACCAGCTTGGTGGGCTATGAATACCCGAGTGATGGCTGTCCAACCAGGAGGGTGGCCAGGAACAGGGATGTGTCACCTATGGGCTGTTGTAGCCCTGCCCTGTATATGGAGGAAAATTTTTATTTGCAATTGACTTTTATAATTTGTTGGGGATGAATGGCTGATGGGGCAAGCTGTCATTGTTTTAAAAACAGCTGGAACACGGGGTTGGGGTGGGAGGAAGTGGGGTTGTCATTTGCACACACTGCTGTCATTTTAGGAAGGTGGATCCAAGTGCTTGAAAAATATCTTTTAACCTAAAGCCAGAAGGAGGAAATAATAAAGGTAGAAGTCAATGAAACGGAAAACAGATGAGCGATAGAGAAAAATCAAAGCAACCATAAGCTGCTTCCTTGAAAAGATCAATAAAATTGATAAGCCTCTAATGGAACTGAACTAGGAAGAAGAGGGAGATACAAGCCTTACCAGCATCAAAAAGGAAAGAGACGGACAGTAAAAAAAAAAAATTACTACAAGTTTTTTTTTTTTTTTGAGATTTGGTCAATAAATTTGAAGACTTATATGAAAAAGACAATTTAAAAAATCATCACGTGGACTGAAGAACAGTAGACACTGAATCATTTCATAAATTAAATAAATTGATTTTGTTATTAAAACTCTTGTCACAAAGAAAACTGCAGGTCTGGAGAGGTCATTGGTAAACTCAACTCTTTAAGGAAAAAAATACAAAAGATAGCATTATCCTTTTATTAAAACCAGACAGATATTACAAAGAGAATGAAAATAGTTACGAAAGGAAAGAAGGAAGAAGGGAGGGAGGGAGGGAGGAAAAGAGAGAGAGAGAAAGGGATCTGGGAGACGGTTGAGTGGTAAGCGTGCTGCTTGTTGTACAATCCTGAGACTCTGAGTTCAATCCCTAGCACCCATATAAAAATCGGGGTGTATTCACACTAATCTGTAACCCCAGCACTGAGGGAGGTGGAGACAGGAAGATTACCAGTGCTTACTGGTCAGCCAGTCTAGTCAAAAAATGGTGAAAAGCCTGGCATGTTGCCGCACACCTTTAATCCCAGCACTCGGGAGGCAAAGGTAGGAGGATTGTCGAGAGTTCCAAGCCAGCCTGAGATTACACAGTGAATTCCAGGTCAGCCTGGGCTGAAGTGAGACTGTTGCAGTCAGCATTCTAGTTGCTGCTCAGAAAGAGCCCAAGCAAAACGGCTTGTGGAGAAATGGGTTTATTTGGCATACGGACTTGAGGGGAGACTCCATCCTGGCAGGGAAAATGGTGGCATAAGAGGGGTGGACATCACCTCTGCCATAGCACTGCAAACAGTGGCAGGAAGGTGTGCCAAATGCTGGCAAGGGGGAGCTGGCTTATAACCCCCATAAACCCGCCCCCAACAACACAGCTCCATCGAGGTTGTAAAACCCAAACTGCCCTCAGCTGAGGATCAATTACCCAGAACACATTCATTTATTTGTGGGGGACACCTGGATTAAACCATGACAGAGACCCTACTTCAAAAAAAAAACCATAAATAAATAAATAAAACGGTGAGGTCTTGTCTCAAGGATATACAGTGGAGCAATGATAAGGAAAGGCACCTGGCATCCTCCTCAAACCTCTGTACAGGGTGCACACATCTGCACACACATGTACATACACCGTGCACACACACGTATACACCCACACACTGCATACACAAACACACCAAAATGGAAAGACAAACAGAAAGAATGAAAAAGAAAAATGACAGAACACTATTCTTTGTGGGCACAGATAAAAAGAACTTTTGACACTAGCGCCTAAAATATCTAAATGAAAATAAACCATGATCAAGTGGGATGTATTCCAGGAAGTCACGGTTGGTTTGATAGTTTAAAAGCAGGGGCTAGGGCTCTGACTCAGTTGGTAGAATGTTTGATTGCCTGGCATGCACAAAGCCCTGCGATTATGGCTCCATCATTTCAAGATAAATAGATTTAAAAGGCAAGAAATTCACAGATAATAGAACAAATGAGAAAACCCATCCAGTTATTTCAAAAGGCATAAGAAAGATGCTTGAACATCACAACCCTAGGACATTAGCAAACTCCTTGTGAGCTGGGGTGGAAGTGAGCATCTTCTGCTGGTGAAGCACATTATTATGGTTTGGGGCTGAAATTCCTCCACAGGCTCGTCTGTTTTGAGCACTTGGTGCCCAGTTTTGGGACATGGGGATTAGCTAGCAGAAATAAGCCATGAGTGAAGGGCCTTTGAGAGGAGTATGGCCTGACCCACATGTGAATAAACTGCATACAAGCTCCCACCACCACCATGCTTCCCAGCCACGATGGTCTGAACCCTCTAAAACTGTGAGCCAACATAAGCCTCTCCTCTCGGAAGCTGCATCTGTCAGGCTTTTGGTCAGTGACGAGAAATGTAATTACTACTGTTTTTGTGTAAAACCTAAAGCTCGTGTCATACTTGTGGGGGCTCTGTGGATCCAAGAGGATCTTGGAGGTAAGTGCCTTAACCGCTGAGCCATCTCTCCAGCCCCAAGAGGATCTTGGGAAAAGCAAAAAGTTGGAGGAAGTGACGGCTGAGCCGTGCATTGCTGAGGGGTGGTGTCCATTCTCCTGCAGAGTGGACAGGAAGCGGAAGGGGTTTTGTGCTGCCTGAGCTCCAAAGACAGCTCGTGTGTTAGCAGCCTGGTCTAGAGTCCTAAGTCCCCACTGGGGAATGGTAAGACCTCGTGTTCTGATTCACTTTGCAGATTATGAGATGTCATCACCTCCATGATTTGCTCGACAGGACAAATGATTAGCCCTGCTTTTTAGCCGAGGAAAGAGGTGACAGAACTTGACTTGTTGAAGGTCTCATAGGCTGTACGTAAATCAAGGGCCATCCGTAACCCTGAAGTCACTGCTGCAGCCTCCGTCCGCTGCCTCCTGCAGAAAGATCAGAAAGCCATCAAGTTCCTTTTTCTGCAATGTGTTGATTGATCCATCACTTAACTTGGAAATGTGGGAAGAATGTTCTTAGTCAGGTGGGGCTCAGTCCACAGTGACAGGTGAGTGGGGGCCTCTGGTCTCTCTGAAGGCTGTGGCTGTCTGTCCCAATGACATTGACCAGCAGCTCACAGCTTTCTCCAAGCTGTATCTCAAGTGGGAACAGAAGCCCCACCTTGCCACTTGGCCCACTTCCAGGATAAGACAAAGGTCTGGATTTCTACCAGGTCTCGTTGCAAACCCTGCCCAGAGGCAGTGGGGCTTGCTACAGGGAAGGTACTCCACTGGCCGAGCCCACAGCCTGACAGGGCCCTGAATTCTGGGTGTGGCACAGATCTTCGGGTTCATGCTGGGTGTTACCCCCGTGTATGGGCCTTCAACCATAGGACCCACTGTGTGGCTGAGAAGGGCCCTGAATGTCTCTGAATGTCTTTTCTCAGGTTGCTTTTCTTACAACAGGGGTGATGACTTCTGATGACTTTTTAATATTTATTTATTTGCAATCAGAGAAAGAGAGAGAGAGAGAGAGAGAGAGAGAGAGAGAGAATGAGCACGAGGGCCTCTAGCTGCTACAAGCAAACTCCAGATGCATGTGCCACTGTGCATCTGGCTTTACATGTGTACTGGGGCATCGAACCCAGGTCATTAGGCTTCTCAGGTAATCACCTTAATTGCTGAGCCATTTCTCCAGCCCCCGGGGGTGGGGTGACTTTTTATGGTTTTTTTGTTATGTGGATATATGTGTGCATACACATGAATGTGTGTGTAGGTACACGTGTAGGAAGGTGCACAGGTGTTTGGAAGCCAGAGGACAACTTCAGGTACATCAGATGGGGAGCCATATCACAAGCCAGGAAAGGGAGGAGACTACCGCACAGCTGGCGGAGTTCCTCTCCAGACCTCTCTGCATCCTGTGACCCTCCCCAGCCTCCATATGGACTGCCATGCTGGCCCATGGTGACAAGATCCCAGGGCTGTGGCTCACTGTGGTACAGAGCTTGCTGGCACCCCTGGGATCTTGTCACCATGGGCTGCATTACTTGGATCTAGTCATTTCTTCACACATGTAGGAACAGCCAAGCAGTAGGGCAGGGAGGGTCACACAGTGTCCCTTCTTCAGAAGGGTGACTGGGGGTGACAACAGGTAGAGGTGAAAAAAACATCAAGGGTGTAGCCACCCTGGATCACCACCACTGCTGGCTGAGCTTGGCCCTCAGTGTGTGACCGCACCCAGCCAGGGTGACTCATGCTCACTCAGTGCTTTCGCACACCCAAGGGTGGTGCACACAGGTGTGGACCTCTCTGCCTGTGGGCACTCAGCCAACATCCCACCCCGGCTCTATGTCGCCCTTACTTGTTGGCACCCATAGTCAGGGCTGACCAAAGTGGTCACTTGAATTGCTGGAAGAATAAGAAAGAGAGGGAGGGAGGCGTGAAGAAGACGTTTAAGGGACTTTCAATTTCTTAGAGAATTTTTTTTCCTTTCTCAAGGAACTTTTGACAATTTTAAGGGCTGTGTTTTCACCTTTGTTTTTCCTGTTGAGTCTTGGGGGGCTTCCTGGGAGTATGTCTCCCAGGAATTCTCCAGCTCCTCCATCTTTTCCTGACCCCTGCACACCACAGCCTGTCACACAGTGCAGAGCCGCACATGGGCACAGCACCCTAGAGTGTCCAGGTCTCACTGTCCTCCACAGAGGAGGTCCGTTGTGACCCACTCCATTGCATGGATGAATGTCACCTGGGTGACCAGACATGTAGGAGTTCACAGGGCAGAGAGCTTGCCGGGGATCTAATCCCCATCTTCACCCTCCTCCTTCCTGGGGGCTGGCCCCATTGCTCCCTAGTTCTCTGGGTATCAGCTTTCCAGTTAAAAATGGGACTGACTTCAATCACCTCCAGGACAGACATTGGAAAACCTCAGAACCTCAGAAAGCTGGTAAATCTGTTTCCAAGACATGCAATGTGTTTGTTTTATGTTCATCTAGTGGAACATCCTTTCAGAGATGGGGTGTGTGCCTAGGCAAGGGGACCCCTGCCTCCCCGGTGGGTGCTCTAATCCAGGTCCCTCTGGGCTGATTCAGGAGAATAGAGCTGTCAGGAGTCGTCTTGCTTCTATTTCCCTGAATAGCAGGGGAATCAGATTATTTTGTGTGAGGACTTGAATCATCATCATTATATATATATATATATTTGAACACTGTGCTTCTGGATGGTCACTTGGCTGGCCCTTCCCTGAGGACCATAAAAATACATTTAAAAATAATGTTGGGCACATAGTAGGTGCTTTATGAAAAGATGACATTTGAGCCCTGGGTTTCATTGCCCCCCCCACCTGGGGCTCATATTCCCAGCGAGGCTAGTCTCGCCCTCCACCCCAGGAGGCCTGGGACACTGAGCCCCCGGGGATGACAGCCATCCAGCTTCCAGCCTAAGGTGGCTGCTTTGGCTCCCGAGTTCCCCCCAAATTGGTTCCGCATGTTGCAGACATCAGGCCCCAACGTTTGCTCAGCACGCTGCCATGAGGGCCCTCCGGGAAGGCTGAAACCCCACACCGGCCGCCAGCCGCCCCCAGCTCCAGGCTGGCCAGCCTCTGCCCGCAGCAGCCAGCTCCCAGGCCCGCGGGCAGAGCCCACCCAGCGCCCGACCCCCGGGTGGCGGCCCTCGCGCCACCTGGCGGCGACCCGCGGAACTGCGGCAGCATGGCAGCCAGGGGTTCTCCTACCCTGGAGACTGGATCCAGGACGTGCTTGGAGGGCTAAATCCGCGAAAGATGCAGCTTCTCCCGTTCCAGGAACTCCCAGGGCAGGAAAATGCGGTTCCCAAAGCCGGAGCTATTTTTAAACGACAGCATGCGCCATGCAGATGCTTTGTTTATGACTGGTGTTCCGAGCCAGCGAGAGGAGCTAAAGCAAGACAGATGCCAGGGTGCAGGCATCAGGGTGGGCTGGGTCTGTGTAGGCTCCAGGAGAGCCCTGTGGCCACCCTAAGGCTCAGATTTCCCCTGGGCAAGGACACTAAGGCCTGACCACACGAGCTGGTCCAGATCTCTCTGGTGTGCTTGAAGAGGTTGAGGGTAGAGAGAGAGAAAACCTATTATGTCTCCATCTTCCCTGATTGCATGATCACTGCCAACAACCTTTGATGATCAAGTGCCTCCTGGTTCATACAGGGAAACTCTCGGGGTCCCCCATTTCACCCCTGAGAAAGTTGACTCAAAAAGTCATTGTTCATTCAAGACCACCTGGATAGTGAGCTCTCCAGAGCGCTGACATTTTCCAACAGCTGTGGCCTCTGAACAGATGTTCTGCTGTCCATGGCGTCTGAGACACTCTGTCCACAGAAGCTGAGACCTTGACCTTGACCGTGGGTCTTCTGACATGGAGAGCCTGCGACAACCCCTCTGAGAACTTCTGCAGTGTTCTATCTTGGATCCTCTGCACTTTTGTCATCAAATGGGCTCCTATTACCCAAATCCTGTCATCTGATCCTAGGTCAGGACCACCCAGACTAGACTCAGTCACCTTCAGGTATGTCTGCCACTTGGCCTGGGGCAAATCTTGCCATTGTCGCAGGAGTGTGTGGGCATCTGTAGCTGCTCTGCCGAGAGCTGAGGGGAGCAGCCTGGAAGGTGGGAAAAGGTCAGGTGCCGTTTCTCACAGACCCTCAGAACTCCTGTGGTATAGATGCCTGCCAACCAGTGAGATCAGGACAGATGGGGGTGTGGGTAGTGGGGGTTGGGGAATTCTGGGAAGAAGAGCACAGAAAGGGGTTGTTGAGGTAAGGTAGACTGAGTTTAAGGAAAGAACACCTTTTGGCACGAGTAGGCGTGTGTGAAGGAGGGAGGATGATACTGCAGCTGGGCCTGGAGTGTGACAGGAATCCTTGCCACAAGGAGCCACCAAGCCAGAGTGTGCTGTTCCCATGAGTCAACCCTGGCTGGAGGCAGATCACAGCCCCCTGCCTCTTCTGGAAGGCATGGTCGAGGTGAGTAACAGATGAGCGACTCAGAAGGTTCTTACCTCAGGCTCTCACCACATGGATGTGCCCTTTGGTCCTCTGAGGAGCCTCCACTCCCCACCCCATAGCTGACTTCATCACAAGATTGAGTCAAGCTCAGGTTAGCTCCCTGCTGTCTCTCAAGTGATGCCTGTAAGCTTGGCCCTGACATTGGCCACTACCAATGTCCAGCCTTCCCGAAGCCTAGATCCTTAAGCTACGCTCAACTGAGCCACAGCCAGGACCCACTGGGAATCACTTCTGCCCTTTGCTATCCCAGCTGGCTTTGTGCCTGAGCACAGGCATCAGACTTTGAGGGGCCTTGACCACAGAGCTCGAGTGTGTGTGTTTTGTCAAGGCTACTGTCACAGCTCCTGCGTGTGTGCCTACCGGAGGCAGAAGGTTCTGGAAGCAAGTGCCTCTACCCTGGGTGCATGAGGACAAGGGGCAGGGGGTGAACTGAAGGGTGGGTCTGCCTTGAAGGGAAGAGCCCACCAGAGTGAGGAGTAAGAGAGAGACCTGAGGGAGCACTGGACCCAGGCTCTTTGTTACACAGACAGCCTAAACCAGAGAGAGAGAGGACAGCTGCCTGGTGTTGCATAGCAACCCCCAAGTTGCTGTCCCCCAAAAGTCAGCATGAATGTTAAGGCTCCTTCCTAGAAAGCAGGATGTCGGGGAGCCAAAGACTCAACTTTGAGAGTGAGGCTCTTCTGAATTCCAAGCCTGGCATCCTCTCCACCTGCTGTGGAACCCTGGGAAAGCCATTTAGCCTCTCTGAGTCCAAATGTTTCTGCCTTCAGAGTGGACCATGCTAACTTCCCAGAGGATCTCATGAGGTAAAGGCCATTCACGTGCCCACAGGCACCTGGTACTGAGCAGGGCCTTCTAGATACTTCTTGTTGCAGTCAGCTTTCTAGTTGCTGCGCAGAAAGAACCCAAACAAAAGTGGCTTGTGGAGGAATGGGTTTATTTGGCTTACGGACTCGAGAGGAGACTCCATTCTGGCAGGGAAAACGATGGCATGAGCAGAGGGCTGGACATCCTCTCTGCCACAGCACTGCAAACAGCGGCAGGAAGGTGTGCCAAACACTGGCAAGGGGAAGCTGGCTTATAACTCCCATAAACCCGCCCCAAAAACACAGCTCTAGTGAGGTTCTAATTCCCGAATTGCCATTAGCTGAGGATCGATCTATCAGAACACATTCATTTGTCTGTGGGGGACACCTGGATCAAACCATGACACTTCTGAAACATTTCAGTTCTTGGAGAATTCAGGAGTCATTAGAGAGGCAGTAGCTAATTGGATGGACCCAGGGTAGGAATATGAGGCAGTCTGATTATTTCCCAGCTTTGGTTCTGGACTGGCAGAACCCCTGAGGTGGGCAGCAGACCTCCAGTTCTGTCAGGCCAAGCACGAGTCCTTTGAGCTGTTAGGCCTGGAGTCCTTGCTGAGTCAGGCTGGGAGAGGCAAACATTGGGCCAGGCAGCAACTGTGTTTAGGGCTCTGGGTCCTCCCTGCTAGGGTGGACGGTGCCAGGGGTGCCCAGCTGGGAGGCAAGGCCCAAACCATGTGTGGGCGGTGGGTGTGGGGCAGACAGGGAGGCCACAGATCCCAGGCGCCAACAGAGGAAACCCTGGCTCTGGACTCAGAGGGCCACCTGGAGACAGACTGTGGACCCCATCCGAGAACAGCATCCCCAGGGGCCATCCCAAAAAACGTGTCTGAAGTCACCACTTGTGTGGCTGCCCTAGATCAGGCCGGAGAGTGGGGGATGTGGAGACCTATAACTTTTTTTTTTTTAAGTGAAAACGTTTCATTTGCTTTTTGACTTGTTTTGTTATGACCCACTTGGCCACCGGTACCAGCCGGGAGCTGGGGGCAGCAACAATGCAGAGTTATGGGGCAGCGTTAAGTGCTCTGTTTGTAAGAAACTGCCAGAATGTTAGTGCAAAATGGAAGGTGTTTGTGCTGCAGATAATAACGGATGGGCTCCCTGGCAGGAGGTGGACCCCGGCTTATGGAGGTCAGCTCTTCTGAGAAGCCTGCAGCTGGCCCAGAGCAGTGGTGATATTTTTCTGAGCACACTGGCCTGGGCTGGGAGCTGAAGCACCCTTGGGCCTCACGGATCAGCCTCAAGAGGGGTGGAGGCCAGCTTGCCTCTGTTTATCTGATTCTTGGGGTTTGACTGGCTGGCCAGAAAAGCCCATTCCTCTGAATGTTCCAGAACCCACTGTGTGGTGGGAGCTGCAGCATGCCAAGTGACAAGATGTCCCGCCGTGGGGACCCCAGGAAGCTGTCATCTACAGAGGCTCCCAGCTGGCCTGGGAGCAGCCAGTCAGGGCAGAGACTCCTAAGGTTGGCTTAAATTCTTCTAGAAGAGAATGTTCCTCATGGTGGGAGGGCTCCGGAGAAGGAGGGAGCCGAGGACAAGGAAACTTCAGACTACAGTCCTTCCAGCCACACTAGCCTGGAGATTTTTTTGTTTGTTTGTTTTCGAGGTAGAGTCTCGCTCTAGTCCAGGCTGACCTGGAATTCACTATGTAGTCTCAGGGTGGCCTTGAACTCATGGCAGTCCTTCTACCTCTGCCTCCTGAGTGCTGGGATTAAAGGCTGGAGATATTTTCTAATTGAAATGGGTTTTCACTATGTACTCAGGCTAACCTATAAATCCAGATCCCCCTGCCTCAGCTTCCTGAGTGCTGGGTTCTAATCCTGGGCCACCATACTTAGCTTAGTCTGAAGGTTTTCAGAGACTGAGCAATCTCGCCAAAAGATTTGCGTGTGTTTGTGTGCCCATAAGCACATTAGACTTTCTATAGACTGTCCTTAGTGGTGGGACATTTCTAGGTACCTGTTCAAGTAGCCACACACTGACTCATTCATTCATCTGATTCAATCAACAGGGTGCTCATTTGTGTAATCTGCTAGATATTGATGAGTAGAAAAAAAATCCATTCCTTAAATATTACTGGTACCCACACTTGGACACGAGGGATACAGAAGTGAATAAAACCAGAAACAAACAAATAAAATCCTTTTCCTCATTGAGCCCATACACAGACTGTATTAGTCAGGGTTCTCTAGAGGAAACAGAGTTGATAGAATGGATTATAATAAAAGGGAATTTATTGGGGTAGCTTACGGCAGTCCAACAATAGCAGTCTGTAGTCCCGCAGGTGAAGAAACCAGTAGCTGTTCAGTCCATGTGGCTGGAGGCCTCAGCAGTCCCAATCCAGCCCAGAAGGCCTGAAGGCTCCCTGTGCAGTGGCGGCTCTTCAGTCCATGATGTGAGGCCAAGGACACTGGGTTCCAATGTCCAGGAAGGGTAGGAGAGCAGGATTCGAGTGCAAGTCACAAACAAGCACTAGCAGCCGGGGAAGGAAGAAAGTTTCCTTCCCCTCAAGCTTCCTTATATTTAGTCCCCTTCTGGAAGGCCCAACCACTGGGGCTCACTCTGGAGAAGGGAACTCCTCCCTTCTCCAAAATCCCAGATGAAGTTGACAGATAAGTTTAACCATCACAAATCTTCTCCAAAATCCCAAAAGGATTTTGTCAATCCTTCCTGCAGGCAAGCTCAGAGACCCACCCAAAATTACTATGGATTATTACATAGGTCAAGTTGACAAATAAATTTAACCATCACACAGACCGAATCCAGATGAATGTGTCAGAGACTGAAATGTGCTCTGAGGAAAACTTGAGAGTGCTGAGGCAGACAGCGGTGATTTAGATGTGAACTATCCCCACTGACGGACAGTATCCCCTCAACTTAAGCTAACCTAAACCCTTCTTCCCTTAGATTGCTTTTGTCTCAGCAACAAAGAAAGCAACCAAATAAAGTCCATTGATGAGCTGGGGAGTGTGGTGAAATGCCGAGAAAGCAGAGAACAAAACATCATGACAGACCCCATGACAGAAGTGGGGGAGATATTGAGGACGGTCCCTTGCCCAGTGGGCCCCTGCTCTGGTGGCTGGTGGAGAAGTCTCTGGGCATGTTATGTCCTGACGGTGCCACTGCATGCAGCCAAGGGTGGCCTCCACCAGTAAGTATTTCCCAGCCCTGGGTGGGTGAGGTGTCATTATCAGGGTTTTCAGACCCAGCAGGGAATCAGTGCTCCTGCTGGGAGTCACACCCACCCCTCCCTCTGTGCCCGCTTGCTCTCTCTAGTGTGGCATGGAGGCTCACCAGCTCTGGAGTCAGATGAAGCCTTCTTCAAGTCCTCCCTCCTCCTAGCTGTGTGATCTGCAGCGATTCATTTCCTTTCCTTTACTTTTCAATCTTCCTCGTTCTCCAGAGGGTGTTTGTGAACAATAAGTACGTTTCCTTCTATGAAATGCGCACGTAAAGTTCCTATCGCGATGACTTACGCAAAGGGACCCCTATAAACAGCTAGGCTCATATTGGCATTCTGGTTGTCTTTAATGCTCTAGGGCTGTGATCGATGGAGTGTGGTCACCACCTTCCCTGCCCTGAGCCCCAGGCTCCTTTGGTCCTTATCTCTGAGTCCTGATTCTGCAATAAGGCTCTACAGCTATATCTACCAGACACCCACCTTGCCAGCCTCAAGACCTGGAGGTTCTGCCTTCTAGGGCTTCTCAGGTCATAGCTGCCTCAGAGCCCCCTATGCTTGCAATAACGGTGTGTGTGTGTGTGTGTGTGTGTGTGTGTGTGTGTGTGGACATGCATATGCTACATTAAACATGTTGTGGTGGGTTGAATTGCTGTCCCCCATAAACTCATGCGTTCTAAATGCTTGATCCCCAGCTGATGGCAATCTGGGAGTTGGATCCTTACTGGAGGAGGTGTCCATCTGATGTTGGCCAGGAGATGATGTCCACCCTCTGCTCATGTCATGAAGCTAACATGGAGTTTCCTCATGAGTCTGTAAGCCAAAATAAACCCTTTCTTACCATCGGTTGGCCGGTTGGCCGGGTGTTTTGCCAGCAACGTAAAAGTGACTGCAACATCCCGCAGAAGCCAGAGGGCAGCGTCTGGTGTTGGTCTTCTCTGCCTTGTTTGAGTCAAGATCTCTTATGTTCTTCACTTCCAAGTTCACCAGGCTAGCTGACCACGAGCTCTGGAAACTTCTTCTGTCTCTTCCTTCCTTCTCACCTTCAGAGTGCTGGGATTCTGGACACTCCCCCAGCCTCAGGCTTTTACTTGGGTTCTGGGAATACAAATGCAAGGTTTCTTGCTTGCGTATGAAACGCTTTTTCCACTGAGCAAAGTTTGGTGACAGGGGATGGGTGGTCCTGTGTAGTGGTCACGGTAACCCAAGAAGTCTATACCAGCTCCGTCATCTGACAAATGGTCACCACCTACCTCCCTGGGATTCAGTGATAGAAACACTGTATGTCAAGGTGTTCCCGAAAGTGCTCAGGGCTTCCAAATAATCATGGTGTTGGAGCATAAAAGTCAAAAGCTTGTCTTGCTTATACTAGCTTTAGAGAGGGTGAAATTACGTGATAAAAAGCAATTAAAGATGTGGCCCCTCCAAGAGTCCTGGTTGAGCTGCCTGTCGGGACTATGTGACCAGTGAGGGGGGGGTGTGCTAGTTTGAATGTGGAATATCCTCCATAGTTTTATGAGTTTGTGATTAAGCCTTGTACTTAGCTCTCGGTTGATGGAGCCTTTAGAAGTTGGAGCCTTGGAGAAGGTGCCACATTGGGGTTCAGGCCTTGGGATTTTATAGTCCAGCCCACTTGGCAGTGTAAACTAGTTCACTCTCTACTTCTTCCCTCTTGCAGGGGAGCTGCAGTGCCCAGCCATCTTTCCCCACCAAGAAGAAACTTCCCTTCAAAACTGTAAGGCAGGGGCTGGAGAGATAGCTCAACCATTAAGGTGTTTGCCTGCAAAACCTAATGGCCCAGGTTCAAGTCTCCAGTACCCATATAAAGCCAGATGCACAAAGTGGCGCATGCATCTGGAGTATATTTCTAATGGCTAGAAGACCCGGCATGCCCATTTTCTCTTTCTCTTTCTCTCCTTGGAAATAAAGAAATTTTAATAAAAACCTGTAAGCCAAAAATAAACCCTTTTTTTCATGTCTTGTTTCTGGCCAGGTATCCCAGCAGTGAGGAAGAAACTGCTTCATGGTAGGTTACAGGTGGGACCCTGGCCTATAGCTAGCTAGCAAAGTGACACTGAATATTTGCTTTGCATCGTCTCCAAGGGAAGAACCCCCATGACAAGGTGGGTTCACTTGGATTTGGTCATTTAGAAGAATCTCTCTAGAATGCCTAGTTCTGTTTCTAGATTCTCTAAATTGTTGGAATAGAATTTTTCCTCTTTTGGTTGAGGTTGTCTTTAGCATCCTCTTTGTTGACTGATACTGGCCGGCAACCTTTTCTTTCCTTTTCTTGTTTTTTCGCTACTGCTCTTTTGTGGTTTCCGGAACAATGAGCTAGAACGTTGGACAAACTTCGTGTTGATACCCTCCTAACTAGAGTCCAGACCTTTCAGTCTCCGTGAGTGGAATGTGGTTCATTCATGCGTTCAAATCACCATCAATCAGCCCGAGTTAAAATGTCATTGCTTGCCCTGGATTCTTCCTTCTTCCTCTTACAAAATAACTGAGAAGGGGCCCGTGATCAAACTTCAACTGTGCAGATGAGGTCCAGGGAAGAAATAAGAGTTGAAGTGACCCTGGGGCAGATCTGCCCTGCCATCTCTCTGGTGATCTTGGCGGTGGCTTTGGTGACCTTTTTCCCATTGACTAGTCAAGAACATGGCTAAAATTGGCTCTAACATACTTTCTGGCCTAAGGTGTGATCCACGTTATTGCTTTGTTTATTTCTTGGTATTTGTATTAGGGTTCTCTAGAGGAAACAGAGTTGACAGAATGGATTGTAGTAAAAGGGAATTGATTGGGGTAGTTTACGGCAGTCCAACAATAGCAGTCTGCAGGCCCACAGGTGAAGAAACCAGTAGCTGTTCAGTCCATGTGGCTGGAGGCCTCAGCAGTCCCAATCCAGCCCAGAAGGCCTGATGACTCCCTGAGGAGCGGTGGCTGACAGTCCATGATGTGAGGCCGAGGAAACTGGGTTCCAATGTCCAGGAAGGGAGTACAAGTCACGGACAAGCACCAGCAGCCGAGGGAGGAAGGAAGAGCATCTCTTTCCCCCTAAGCTTCCTTATATTAGTCTCCTTCTGGAAGGCCCACCACTGGGGGAAAGGGCTCACTCTGGAGAAGGGAACTCCTCCCTTCTCCAAAATCCCAAAAGGATTTTGTCAATCCTTCCTGCAGGCAAAACTCAGAGACTTGCCCAAGATTACTATGGATTAGATCAAGTTGACAAATTTAACCATCACAAGTCTTCTCCAAAATCCCAAAAGGATTTTGTCAATCCTTCCTGCAGGCAAGCTCAGAGACCCACCCAAGATTATTATGGATTATTACATTGGTCAAGTTGACAAATAAATTTAGCCATCACAGTATTGTTTCCATTTAAAAATGTTACCTAGGGGGTTGGAAAGATTGCTCAATGGTTAAGGCACTTGCCTGCAAATCCTAATGACCCAGGTTCGATTCCCCAGTACCCACATAATCCATATATACAAAGTGGGTCATGAATCTGGAGTTCATTTCCAGCTGCTAGAGGCTCTGGTGTGTCCATTCTCTTTGTCTCTCTGTCTCTGTCTCTGTCTCTCTCTCCCCATTTACAAATAAATAAATATTTCTTTTAAATAAATGCCTCCTAACTTTGTAAATGTTCTAATGTATACTTGAGCAGCTGTGGACCAACCAGTCACTGGGTACAGAGTTCTAACTCTGCTCGTGGTTAGCATGTTCCTAGCTGCCTATCTTTCTTAAATTCTTGTCTGGTTGATCCAGCAATAATGAGAGAGGTGTTGAGTTTTCCCTACCATAAAACTTTTCAGACTCCTTTTCTGTTTCCAACAACTTCTAAAGCTAATTTATTTGTTGAGTGTAAGTATTTTCCTAGAGATTGAACCAGTGATTGTAATGTAATGGCTCTAGTATTCTTTAAGGTATATTTAGTATCAATATAGCCATCCCAGATATATTTAGTTAAACGTAACCAGATTGTTGCAGTTAGCTTTCTTGTTGCTGCGCAGAAAAAACCCAAGCAAAAGCAGCTTGTGGAGGAATGGGTTTATTTGGCTTACAGACTCGAGGGGAGACTCCATTCTGGCAGGGAAAACGATGGCATGAGCAGAGGGCTGGACATCACCTCTGCCACAGCACTGCAGACAGCGGCAGGAAGGTGTGCCAAACTCTGGCAAGGGGAAGCTGGCTTATAACCCCCAAAAGCCCACCCCAACAACACAGCTCTAGTGAGGTTCTAATTCCCGAATGGCCATCAGCTGAGTATCAAACTATCATAACACATTAATTTGTTTGTGGGGGACACCTGGATCAAAGCATGACACAGATATATATATGAATGTGTGTATGCTTATTTTTGCTTTTAACCTTTTTGGGTCCTGATGCTTCAGTTACACAGCATGCAGTTTGCTTTTGAGTAAATCAAGTTTGCTCATCTCTACATCTTAATTTGTGGCAACAGTCCTCATATATTTGCTGTGATTCGTGGCACGTGTCTCTCACGTGGCTTCTCTTCACCTTCCCTGCCCTGGGCTGCTGCTTCTCTGGCTTTCATTATTTAATTGCTGCTTATGGTCACTGTTGTTTAACTTGATTTTTTTTTCCGCTTCTACAGTTTTGTAAGTTGGAAATGCTGTTTCTATGATTTTAGTGACTGTGTTTGATTTTTATCTTGAACAGTTAGCATCCTTAAACATCCCTACATGTTTTCCCTCCAAAATACAAGAAGCAACACAGGAATGTTCACATACTTTAACTTTGCTCCTGACTATGCAGCATTGTTACTATGTATTTCGTGTCACATGAGGGTCCGTTCTACCTTCAGGTATTGCTATGTTCTTATATTGCCATTATTATTATGGTAAGTATATACACTGGCCATATGTAGATAGACACATACTGACTATATATATGCATATGGATATATACACACATGATATATATATTTAGATAGAATGTCTGGTGTATATTTGCCTATATGTTTATCAACTTCTTTATTTTTTATTATGCTTTTGTGAGATCATCTCTCTTTCTTACTTTCATTACTTTAAAATACTTTTAGGGAAAGTCAGCCTGACTATAAATTTAGTGTTTGTTTACCTGAAATGTCTTTATTCATGTTCTCTCTCTGTCTCTCTGTCTGTCTCTCTGTCTGTCTCTCTGTCTGTCTCTGTCTGTCTGTCTCTCTCTCTCTTTCTCTCTCTCTCTCTCTCCCTTTCTCATCCTGGAGCTTGTGCATGCTAAGCAGGAACTCAACCACTGAGCCACACCCCAGGATGTGTGCATCATGGTGCAGTAGTTTTCTGGGCAGCTCTCTCTTGTTCTCAGTGGGTGGATGACTTTCTTCGTCTCGGGTGTGGCTTCCATGGCTGCAGAGCACATCACGATAAATGGAGTTGCTGTTCCCTTGCTGATGGCCTTTTCTCTCTGGCTGCTTTTATTGTTATTTTCTCAATATGTTTTCTTTGTGCTTGCAACACAATAGGTCGACATGCACTTATTTAGCCTTGCTTGATGGATATATTTGTTTGTGTGTCTGTAGGCTCATATCTCATCAGTTTTGAAAATTCCCTTTGCTATTATTTCTTTGAACATTGGCTTTCTCCTCTCTCCCTCCCTCCCTTCCTTTTGAGACAAGGTCTTGTTATGTAGCCCAGGCTGCCTCAGCCTCCTAGGTGCTGGGATTGCAGGTGCATGCTCCCACACCTGGTCTCACTTTCTCCTCCATGTTGCTCAACCTTTCATAGTTCCTGTCTTCCTGTCAGAACGACATCCTCAAGAATTCCTTCAGATCCACCTTCCAAATCATTAATTCTCTATTCATTTGTGTCTAATCTGCTCTTTATCGTATCCACAAAAAGTTTAATTTCAAAAGTTTTTGCATTTCATTTCTAAAAATACAGTGTTATTTATTTTCATATCGGCCTGGGCATTTTTTCTTTTTTGCTAATTTCTTGCTCTTTGTACATTTTTAGTTCAATATTTCAGTTATCTCTTGTGTAACACAGGATTATTTTGTAGTGTGCGTATTTTGGGAGGGTTAAATGTGTGTCCTTCTGACTCTCACTCATTACAGCTGTGTTTGCTAATTTCTGTTGTGAGCTCATTCTGAATTAATTGCATCTGAGGACTCCAGCAGATCTCAATGAGGGAATGGTTCTTTTTTCTGAGCAGATTAATATAAGAGCCACAGAGCACTAGAGGCCCAAATCCACTCTAGTCTCCTTCAAAGGTCCTTGGTGAAAGCTGGAATCTTGGCCTCGGATCCCTGACCTTGCTTTCCACAATGGGCTTAATCAACTCACATTGTTCATCTTAATCACATTGTTGATAATTGCCTTCCATGAAACTGCCTTTTCCATGTGACTGTCAGCTTACTGATCTCTTCATGGCCCAGTGGGACTTCCTTGGTACTGTCAACACTGAGGGGAGGGTCAGGTGGCAGTTCTGAAGGGAGGAAATGCCACAAGGGGTTGGTGTCCCTCAAACTGGCTTGAGACAGGGCTTTGAAGCAGTGGGCACTTTTTAAGGATGAGCTTGCTACACAGTGCTAATGTCAAGCCCTGGGCTGGAAGAGGCCAAGGTCAGCCAATCAAATGTGCTCTCTGCATGCAGAAGACACCCATGCAGTATCTTTCCATTGGTGGTCTGATTAACCTGTGAGCTTTCCCATTCAACACAATAAGATTTCAGAAGGGGATGATGTCAGCATGAAGGGCAAAAGTTACACTTGGTTTTCATTCCTTGGAGCGGTTACTCTCCCATTGCTTGGCAAAACACCCAGCCAGAAGCAGCTGATGGGAGGAAAGGGTTTATGTTACCTTACAGGCTCAAGAGGAAGTGTTATCATAGAATGGGAAAGCAGAGACCGGACATGACATCCTGTCACGTAAGCTGGGAGGCAGCAACAGGAGGTAGCTGAGCTCTGAACACCCATTAAGGCTGGACTCATACACTTCAAGGCTTGCCCCTGTGACACACATTCCTCCAGCAATGGGAGGACTTCGCCTTCCCAATTGCCACCAGCTAGGGACCAAGTTTTCAAAACACATGAGCCTAAGGTGGATATTTCATCCAAAGAACCACGTCTTGAACTTCTTTATGCCATCTCTCTTGATGACCTGCCCCCTACATCTACCTTCAGAGAAGACTTCTTGTCGTAGTCAGCCACACACCACTGGATGAATCTCCAAACCAGGCACAGTTTGGGGAAGAAAGTATTTATTGAAATAGTAGATCCAGGGGAAGTTCCAGAATGGTGAAAAATGCTGGGCTCCTTTCACAGATCCAAGCAGAGAGAGGAACCCATCACCAGCACCTCAAGCAAGTACACTCCAACTAACAAACAACAGAACTCCAGACTTGAGCTCAGACTGCTCCTTGCTTATGTATAGCTGGAATTCAAGACCCACCCCAGACACACTTTACGGCTGGACCCTAGGATGACCAGGAGTGACATCCCCTCCAGCCAGGTACCTGGAGAAAAACTTTAATAACACTTGAATCTATTGGGGGACATCCATTCAAACTACCACACTTTTCTTACCATCCTAGGTGCTGGTGGCCCCCTCCTCTGTGACCTACAGCACTTGCTATGTCCATTTCTTACATAGCTTATCTTAGTGGCTATCTGTACTTCATGCTTCCCTAGCCTCCTCACTGGGATTAAAGGCAAAAACCAGTCTTGCTGGTTTCTGTGGCCCAGAGAGTGGCACAGGCTGGGGCTGAATCCACATTCTTTAACCAACCAGAGGCCAATCCTTCTGTTCAACAGGTTGGCCTCCTGCTCACAGCCTCTAAAGAGCTCTGTATGGAACTGTTTCCTCAACTGAACATTGGCCTTATGATAGTACTTCCTCAAAGCGTTGCTTCCTATGAATGAGACTTTATTTACAAAGTAGGTCTTCACCAACAGTGTAAGTGAATGACCTTGAGTTGAGCTCATTTTGGATGAGGTGGGTGCTTGTGATGGCTAATTTCTTGTTTAAAATTTAGTATTTTTTTATTTGAGGGAGGGAGGGAGAGAGAGAGAGAGAGAGAGAGAGAGAGAGAGAGAGAGAGAGAGAGAGAGAGAGAACATCAGAATGGGCTACCAAGATATCCCATTGCTGCAAATGAACTCTAGACACATGTGCCACTTTGTGCTTCTGCCTTTACATGAGAAATAGGGAATCAAACCAGGCCATCAAGCTTTGCAAGCAAGTCTCTTTAACTGCTGAGATATCTCCCCAGCCCCAGGATGGCTACTTTTAATTGTCAACTGGACTCGGTTAAGAAATGCTAAGGATATTAGAGACACATAATTTTGGGTGTGGCTGTGAAGGTATTTCCAGAGACGATTAACTGAGGAGGGAAGATCTGCTCTGAGGAAGGACTGCACCATCCCATGGGCTAGAGTCTTGGGCTGACTGAAAAAAGGAAAGAGAAAAGAAACCATCTGAGAGCCATCATTCCTCTTCCTCTACTTCCTGATCAGCCCACATGTGAGCAAACAGGTTCACATTCCTGCTGCCATAGTGAGTTGTTTCTACCCCCAGGCCTTCGCCACCATGATGGACTTGTACCCTTAAACCATGAGCTAAAATAAATCCCTCCTCCCATAAATTGCTTTTGTCTGGTATTCGGTCATGACAAGAAAAGAAACTAATACAGTGCCAGATACAAATGAGTATTGCCATTGTGAGAGAAAAGGGCAGAGGGCGGCCTGGGGCAGCTGGAGACAGAGACTGAAGTGATGTGTCTACAGCCTAAGGCCAAGGGTAGTTGGAGGTCACCAGAAGCCAGAGTGGAGCTATGGAATATTCTTCCTCGGGGTTTTCTTCAGGAGCTTCTAGGAACCAACCCTGCCAATTCCTTGATTTCAGACTTCTGGTATCCAAAACTGTGAGAGAATATCTATCTCTTATGCTGAGCACCAAGTTTGTGGTAATTTGTTAATGCAGACCTTGGCGATGGAGATTGTGTCACTGAACTGAAATCTTTCATTCACAGTCTGTTCCATCTACTGGGCTCTAAGACACATCTCTGATTCCCAACTCAACAGTCCATGACATAGTTGGTGCTTAATAAATGCTCCCTGCATTGAATTCCCACAGGAAATTCTTGTGTAGAAAGTAATTAGAAAGGGAACTGTTTCATCAAGTCAGACTTTGAGAAGTAGTAGATAAAATGTGACCAGTAAGTTCACATTGGCCTGTAGGGATGGAGTAGATTTGATGCGTCAGTTAATAATTCATCAAATGCCTCTGGCCCTGTATCCACATTTAGATAGATGACTGGCGTCTATTTGCTCCTCATTAAAGGATTTCAAGGGCTAAGTCCATCTGGGAAAGGGGGAAGCCATCTTTCCATGGGCTGAAATTCCCTTATGTGTTTACACAAAGCAGTGATCCTTGGGAGAAAAGTCTGAGGGCAATGCAGGTTTGTGACATTGCATTGACTTGGGGCTTATTGGTGCCTGTTCTCTAAGCAGACCTGCATATTTCTCCTTTAGCCTCCTTAGAATTTCCTTTGGGAAATCCCAACACCTCAATGTTCTATTCTTGGCCTGGGTAGGGCTAAAATAAAAATTACTCCTAGTGACTCAGGTCTCAGTGATTGGTTCAGTACCAGTCACATGACTTGCACAGCCAGTGACATAAGAGGTACTTTTGCTGAGAATTCTGAGACAAAGATATGTGCTTATACCCTTTAGATAGAAACCTAGATAACTGTAGGTGAGAACTGATGTCTAAGAGTTCTTAGGGGACTTGAGGTAAAAGGCTGAAATAAAATTATTCCTGATGATAAGGTCTGAGCACCAGCCACATTGCAGCAGAAATACACTCTAGACTTTACAGTAGGCTGGTGAAGTCCTCTTTATTAGTCTAGTTTGGAGATGTGTTGGTGGGGGGGAGGGAGTTGGTTGGCCAGTTGTTTCAAAGCACAAGGCAAATGAAATCATTTCATATGGTGAAGTAGTCCAGGCTTTGTGGCTGGGGAGACCTGGATTCAAATTTCAACTCTATCAATCAACCATGTTACCATGGAGCTGGGTGGACAAACCCTTAGGACAGCTGTGAGCATGCGAGAGGAAGAACTCTCAGGAGACAGTTACAGTGAACAGCTAGTTTATTAGGATAGGGAAGGTCCATTTATGCCGGATGGAGGAGAGGCAGGGGGATAAGTGGGAAGGGGATTGGCAGGGGCAGGGTGGCCTGTGGATGTCTCATGAAAGGATGGGCAGGGGCCAGCTGCACAGATAAGCAAAAAGGACTTTCTTGTTTCCTGGGCCTGTTGTTACCTTATAGATGAATTATGTGAACTCCAGTAAACTCAGGCCTTGAAATGCCTGGGCTTATCAGGGTTTGCTGTGGCCCACCAGGTGGCTGGAGGTTAGGGAGGGAAGGAGTCAGCCGTACTCCTGCTGGTCTCAGGATGAGATTATCGGGGTTCCAGGCCAGTCTCAACTTTCCTTTAACCTAACTGTGTCTTCCATGCCTCTCAGCAGGATCCCACACCATGGAGTGTGGTCCTCCACAGATACTGAGGTATCTGTGAAGACATATGCTAAGGACTGTGTGGCCTGTGGGGCAGGAAGAGGATAGAGAAGCTAACAACATTTATTGTGAAGACATCTAGAAATACTGCCATGATTTGAATATAAAGTGCATACTCCCTGTACACAGGCTCAGGAGTTGAACGTTCAGTTCCTAGCTGGTAGTTCTGTTTTGGAAGGCTTAGGAGGTGAGGTCTTGCTAGAGGAAAGAGATTACTGAGGTTGGATCCTGGGGATAACCTGTCCACAGATCCTTTTTGAATGTCTGTCTCTCTCCCTCCTTCTTAGCTCCCACAAGAACCTCTCCATTACAGGTTCTGTTGCCACAGTCCACCTTCCCACAGGCCTAGAGTCAAGGGAGCCATGGATCTTGAGTTGAAAATAATAAAACGGGAGAGACACTAAATCCTTCTTCACTTATGTTGCTCTTCTCAAGGATTTGGTGACTGTGAGGCAAAGCTAACTAAACACCCTGAGATTCATGGGCAGGAGGGACACTGTGTTGGGGTTCGACTGAAGCACACTGCAGCAGAGACCTCAAGAAGCGCTCACTGAAAAGGCAAAGGAGAAGGGAGAAGAGGAATGATTGCCTCCTGTGCCCTTGGGCATTTCTGCGCCCTGTCAGCAACATCTAGCTCAGGATTGTATAGCACTAGAATTTTGGTGGGTCTCATTTTCGTGATGCAAAATAATAAATAACGCTTGAGACATTATGTCACCTCTGCACAAGAGACAGGATGGAAGGAGGGGGAAATAAAATCTGTAAGGAGGACATCCACCCACATGTTCAGAAAGGTTTAAAGAAGGGGTTATGTCACCGCCTCCATTCAACTGAGCACACCTAGTCTTGAACCCACCTGTTGCGAGGGACCCAGAGATGTGGGCTCTGTTCAGGACACTAAAATGAAGACATTATCCTGTCATGGAGGAAGGTGGAACACCACAGGATGGGGGGAAACAGGACTGTGCCTTTAGCTTCACCTTAGAGTCTATACTGCTTTGGAAGTCATTTGTGGTCATAACATGAGGCTGAGTTAGGAGTCTCTCCTGATCACCAGCCCCAGCTAGATTCTCTGGGACCGATGGCTTTATTAATGACAGTTAATGAAAAAAGCTCAGGCCTAAGTTGGTGACAACCACAACTGAGAGTCTGACCTTCTGAAGTTCCACACTCTTCAGTTTTATTGAAGTGGGGGGCCATCTTTTCATCAATGTACACTTTTGAAATCTTGTTCAAAAATCACATGGCCAGAGCTGAACAGGCTTATAGCTGGGTCTCTCTATTCTTTTTTTTTTATTTATTTATTTTGGCTGTTTGTGTATGATTGTGTGGTCTATAGGACCAGTGGGATATCTGGGAGCTGAGAGATGTCTAGAATGGAGGTCTCTGATAACTTCTGCTTTGGGGAGACTAAAACAAGCTTACAAAACAAAAACAAAGACAAACAAACAAACAAAAAAATGGAAGCCCTCATCAACCTCACCATATCTAGAAAATCCTTTAGGACTTACAGAATAACTTCAGGGCACCAAACAGTCTCTGTCACCATAGCAAGGACACTATTAAACATGGACTTGGGATGCAGGCTTGACTTCTAGTTCTAGGACCTATCTAACTTCATGGAAACTTATTCATTTCATCTACAAAATGGAAGGAAGTAGTCACTCCACCAGCTGCAGACTACCATAGTCCTTCAATGATAAATGGTAGGCACCTGGCATGGAGACCCAACCTGGCAAATGTCAAGGGTAGTTCCGATATCAGAGAGGCCAGCAGGTGGCTGGGCGCAAAGCTGATGGTCCCTCCTTTTCTACCTGCTGACATACCCACCAAAGCCAGCCATGAGGAGTTGGCAGAGTCAGGCTCTGTCTTGGTGCCATGGGCTGGGATGATTGAATTGAGTCCTTCACTAATCAGGCTGCTGTTGTAGAGTGGAGGAGCTGGGACTGCCGAGCACTCTGATAATCAGTGTGCATTCGTAGTGTTCAGCTGAATATTTTAACAGGGAACATTCCTCCTCAGGGCTGATTGAGACAGAAGGCCTGTCTGCCTAGGATAGAGGTTGATAGGGAAGAAGGCCAGGAAGCAAGAGATAGGCAAACTGGTTGTTTAAACTCTAGGAAGAGAGGTGAGTTCCAGGTGATTCATGTCCCAGTCATTTCTTCTATAACTCAGATGTCCAGGGGACCAGCCACTCTGGGTCTATAACATGAAGGATGATAGCTAGCTACCCATTTACATATTCACCCATGCATCCATCTCTTCTTTTATCTGTGAATCTCCACATCTTCACATGGATCCTCCCATCCACCCATCTATCTATCTATCTATCTATCTATCTATCTATCTATCTATCTATCTATCTATCTGTCTGTCTGTCTGTCTGTCTGTCTGTCTGTCTATCTACCCACTTTCCCATCCAAACACCCACATATCCATCCATCACTATCAGTGTGATGGTTAGGTTTTGGTGTCAACTTGATCTTTTAAATTATCTTGGGTGGGTCTCTGAAGATGTTTACAGGAAGGCAGCCTCTCAGCAAGGGGCAGGATGTAAAGAAGCTCAAGGAAGCTAGAAGTAAACATCCTTTCCTGTGTGGGCCATGCAGGAAGGAAATTCCAGAGACTCAGGAAGCCATTAAGTCTGGGGAAGGATTGTAAGACTCCACCCTAAGGCTATCTAAAGGGGAATAAATTCTCTCCTTGGCCCTCCTGCCTGTTCCCTGTTTTGTGTATATGGTGTTGGTGATGGGTTTTTTTTTCTCTGCTCGGACATGTGAAAGAGGGCCAGCCTCTTTCACTGTTACGGAACTTCCCCTCAATCTGTAGTTTCAATAAATATTTTCCTCCCCCAAATTGTGCCTGGTTTGAAGATTCATCCCAGCGGCATATGGCTGACTACACAATCAGTGTCTTTCTCATTGCTGGGACATTATGTCACCCAACCAGAAAAAGCTAAAGGAAGGGAAGGGTTCAATTATGGCTCACAATTTTGAGGGGAATTCTACCATGCTGAGAAAGCATGGCAGGAACAGACAGGAAGCTCCACATCATCACATCAGCAAGGAGGGAGAAGAGCGAATGAGGGAGATAACAGGCCCAGGGTGTGACACCCTAAGGCCTATCCTGCAGGAACACGCTTTATCTAGCAAGGCTCCACCTTCTAAAGCTTTCACAACCTTCTAGAACAGTGCCATCAACTGGGGACTAAGTATTCAAACACATGCATCTATGGGGGTGGGGGACGCGACATTTTACATTCAAACCACCACACTATCCATCATCCATCTGTACATCCAGTTCATCCATCCATCCATCCATCACTTGAGTTCTAGCTCCCTCTAGGCTCTGTGGCCATTCTTCCTGTTTCTATTCCTTGGCTCTCACCCTGTCCAATTGGAGGAACTCTCAGCTCCACCTGAGTTTCCCTGAGGCTTCCTGGGCAGTGTCTCCTATTATGGTTGAGGCTCCTTCACACCTCTGTGAGCTGCAGTGCTGGGCATTCCTGCTCATTCTCTTCAAGATCTACTTTCTCCTCTGTTTGGTTGACCCCAAACACAGATGCTGCAGCCTTCCACATCCTTGCTGACAGAATCTTGTAAGTCATGGATTGTACGGAGGAGAGTCTAAGGTAATAGTAGCACAGACAAGGAGCACTTAAAATTAAAGCCCTGTGCCAAAGTCTCGAAGTATTATAATGAATAGCCTATGGGCCCTTTGCTACCTGTTTCTTCTCTGTTCTGTGACCTCCTCCTCTGGCCAGGACTGGGGAGGACTATTGTTACTTCCACTCATCTCAGGGACTTCTCTTGTATCTCTTCTCTCTCTGGATTCAGGTCCATGAATACTCTACCTGTAGTTCACAAGGAGTAACGAAACAACCAAATGAAAACCCATTCCCTTAAAAATTAAAATGTAAGAATCAAGAAGTGAACACTTGTGCAATAGTGGCATCAAAACTTAGGGGGGGTAATCAGTGGCTTCCAAATTGTCCAAGAGATCCACTCAGTGACAAGGACCCCTTAACTGGAACTGGGATCTATGGCAAAATCTTAAGGGGACCAAGAACCTGGTCTCCAAGGGGAAATTTCCACTACCAGAGAGCTACTGAGAGGCTACACCCATTAGGAGCTAGCCAAAATAGCAATGTGTATCTCATTTAACCTATACTGATCTCACTCTCTGATGGAGATTCTGTTTGTATTTTTCAGAAGGCAGCGAGAGCCGTGGAAAACCCAATTCCACCAATACACCATGGGATGATGGCTGACATCCTGGCAGGAGATGAACCACCCCTGGCATATCATGTAGGCCCAAAATGAAACCTATGAGAAAGTGGTGAGATAAACAAGAGACCTATCACCACAGCAAGTCAGATAACCCAGGAAAGGTCAATGAGACAGACACCAATGATACCTAATACAACCCAGAACAGAAGTCCAGAGACACTTGAGATCTCAACCATAAAGCAGACTTAAAACTCACCCACCATGACTCAGGGAACTGAACGGAAGAGGGGGCAGAAAGATTGTAAGAGCCATGGTGGGGGAGAATATCCAGAGACATTTCCCCCCCTTAGCAATAACACACAAGGTGGGGGAGAAACCTGGCTGCTTCCTGTGCTATCCATAACCACCTACCCCATGGAAAGATCCAGTATGCTACCGAAGAGGGCCCCCAGTGGGTTGGGGACAGGGAGGAGGAAATAGGGGTACCAACAAAAGATTTGCTTATACAGTTTATCTAATTATGGATAATAAAAATATCAACAATTTTAAAAAGCAAAAATATTAAAACATAAGAAAGTACAGTTGTCTACCCTTGTCCATACAGACTCTGAGAGCATTATTTTCATGTGTGTGTGTATGTGTGTGTATGAATATAATTTGCCTTGACTTCTCTCCATGAACTTAAAAAAATATTTTAAACTCACCCACTATGACTCAGGGAACTGAGTGGAAGAGGGGGCGGAAAGATTGTAAGAGCCATGGTGGGGGAGAATAGCCAGAGACATTGCCCCCCTCAGCAACAACACACAAGGTGGGGGAGAAATCTGACTGCCTGTTGTGCTATCCATAACCCCCTAACCCATGGAAAGATCCAGTATGCCACCGAGGAAAGCCCCCAGTGGGTTGGGGACAGGGAGGAGGGAAATGGGATACTAACATAAGATTTGCTCATAGAATGAATCTAATTATGGATAATAAAGATATCAACATTTTTTAAAAAAGCAAAAAACTTAAAACATAAGAAAGTACATTTGCCTACCTTTGTCCATACAGACTCTGAATTATTTTGCATATATATATGTGTGTATATGAATATAATTTGTCTTCTCTCTGTGAACTTTAAACATTTTTATTTATATATTTGCAAGCAGAGACAGAGGAGAGAGAATGAGCATGCCAGGCTTCTGTATGACAAAGCTCACTGCACCCTTCTTGCTTTCATTCTGATGTCCGTCATCCACCCATGTGTCCCACAGTCTAACAAATGGTCTATGTTTAACTTCCACAGAAGATATGTCTTATATCCTCACTGAGACCCAGCCCTGAACTGGCTACTGAGGAGATGGCCATCCACAAATCAAACACAGCCTGTGACTTCCAGGAGCTAATGGGAAATGAGAGGAAATATGCCAAATAGGTGTGCAAGAAGAGGGAAGCACACCACAGCAGGTTTGGTTTCTATCTAACTGGTAGCTGGTCCATTCTTATTCCTCCTGTCATCCGCAACACGGATGGAATATTTGGTGTTTGTGAGCCACTAATCCAGGCACTGGAGACTCAAATGTGAAAATGATCTGGATGGACCCTGTCCTTAAACCTCACCCAAGGATGGTAGGTGGGAGAAACTGACATTTCACTACCAACAGTGCGGGAGCTAGAACAGAGAGATGCTGACCCATCAGGGAAGCCAGAGACAAAATTACCACTGTGCTTGCGGGGGGTGGGGGGCTCAGCAAAGGCTTCCTAGAGGAGTTGGTATTGGATCAGGACCTGGAAGAGAAGTGGCAATTTTCCAGGTGGAGAAGGTTTGGGCATTACAGGTAGACACAAGAACAAGCAGTAAATTGGGGTTGTTCTCTGGATGGAGGTGGAGCTGGGAGTGGCCAGAGATTATGCCCAGGGAGGAGAAGTGCCAGCTGAGGCCAGGGGAATGTTACAGAGGCTCAGGAAACTCCCACTGAGAAGAACCTGGCAGCTATGCCTCCAATTGGGGCATCAAGAATGGGCAGGGGCTGCGAGAGATCCGGGCTGAAGTGGAGAGAGTAGTTTCAAGAGGAAAAGGACCCATTTGAGGAAGCATCTGGAGCCCCCAAATGTCTGCACTTGATTCCTGCTGGGGTGTGTTTGGCTGCAGAAGCAGAAGCCTGTTGCTGCAGGGTAAATTCTCCCCAGTTGTCTGCACTTACCTCCCAGCGTGCTAATGAACTCCGAGCTTCAGGAGAGGCTGAGCCTGTTATTTAGTGTCTGTGGAGTGGAGGAGCCGCAAGGCTGGGTACAGATCTTGCCAGATCTGACACCTGCCTCTGCCAGACCAATCCCAGGCCTGGGGAAGGAAGAGCACAAGGCAAGAGGCTCTGTTTGAGAGGAAGGTGATACCTAGAAGGAGGCCCTCTCACAGAGGCCACAGGTTCCTAGGATGCTTGGAGACATCTGACAGGAGGTCATGAAGCAGGTGGAGGTGTGAAGTGGTAACCTCTGCATTTGGAAGTTAGGACCTTCCCTCACCTCATCTGGGATAACAGATATGGAAAAGAGAGAGGGGGGATTTCTCCTCCACCTGAGAAGAGGTAGAAGCAAAACAAATATTCAGGGTTGGGAAGATGGCTCAACAGGAACAGCTCTTGCCACAGAAGTGTGAGGACCTGAGTTTGGATCCCCAGAGTCCATGTCAAAGCTAGACACTAGAGTGCACGTCTGGAATCATAGTGTGATTTGGGATCAGGAGAATGCCTGGAAGCTTGCAAGATGATGAGTCTGGTATATGTCATGTCAATCAACAAGAGACACTGCCTCAAACAAGTTGGAAAGTGAGGACCAACATCTGAGGTTGTCCTCTGAACTTTCCATGTATACCTTAGGGAGAGAGAGGGAGAGAGGGAGAGAGAGAGAGAGAGAGAGAGAGAGAGAGAGAGAGAGAGAGAGAGCGAGGAGAGGAGAGAGAATCTTCTCCTGTGCTTGAAAAGAAAGAAACCTGGACTGGAGCATGGATTAAGGTAAAGTCTAGGCTGCAAAACTAAATTGTCAAGGTGTCTTGGTGTCATCACTGAGAAACCAAGTGGGCACTGAGCTGTGAGCCTCCTTCCTGCTGAACATCTGTCATAGTGCTGGACAGTTCCCTGCAGACTTCTAGGGGGAGAAAAGTCATCAACACTTTTAACTAGTAGCAAATCCTGTGAACTGTACAAACCAGCCATGAGTCCCATCTTGCAATAGTGGCATGATCGTTATGGGGAAAACTACCTGCTTTCTGGTTGGATTTGAGGCCCACTCCACAGGAGGGAATTCATGCCTGGCACTTAAAACACAGTCAAAAGTCTATGCCTGGGAAGATCCTAGGCCCTGGAGGGAAACCACTACTGTTGCTTGATTAAATGGATATGCTAAGCCCATAAAATTTCCCTCTAAGAACTTATATGTATGACCAGAGATTTTGCTGCTCTCTTCTTTGGTCAGAGAAGCTTTGTGGCAGTTGACAGTGACTGTTGGTGGAGACACAAAATCTATCAAAGTGCTGAGAAGAAGTGATTGCTGCATGCTCAGCACTAAATTAAACACGCACATCACCCCCTCCACAAACCTCAGGGAACATTGAGGAAGAAGGGCCAGAAAAAAAAATGTAAGAGCTACAGGATGGGGAGAAATACTCTGGAACAATGTCTTCCAGACACCAAGGGGCTGTTGCATTAATAACCTCTCAGCAACAGACATTACTTGTATAAGATCTGCACAATATTCAGCCCAGCAACATTCTGTCATGATTTGTGGAAGAGGCCAAAATTCATCAAAATAGAAGAAGAACTAGTTGGAAATGAATGGTTCATTACAAAAGGGGCAGGGGAAGGGGAACAAGAGAAAATAATGGGAGGTTATGATCAAAATATACTGTATATATATATATATATAAACTGTCAATGAAAAAGGCAAAGAAAACTAGTTTCATGGATAAAGGGGAGGAAATTATATTCTTCATAATAAGTCTCAGATAGCCACATGTTGCTGGGATGAATCTCCAAACCAGGCACAATTTGGGGGAGGAAAGTATTTATTGAAACTATTAGATCCAGGGGGAGTTAAGGGAAAAGGCTGGTCCCCTTTCACAGAAGCAAGCAGAGAGAGAGACAGGCCCAGCACCTCCAAAGCCAGCCAGCAACTGTAACACTGTAATTCACAAAGTGCAGAACTGCCCAGACCTGTTCCGGCTTTTCTTTTGCATATCTATCCCTAGTATTTTGCATCCAATTTAGAAAGGGCCAGTCCCCAGGAGGCTAGGCCAAAATGACACTTCCTGGAAGCCTGGAGACAATTAACAATTGAATAAACATAATTATAATAAATTCTATTGGGGGACATTTACTCAAAACTACCACAGATGACATTGGGTCAGGGTGGCAGGCATTTCTGTTTCATAAGGACTCTCTGGGACCCAGGGTTCCCTCTAACCTGCTCTTCCACATCCCTTAGATTAATAACCTTAGCTTCAGGGTCAAGTGTGGGTCATGGGTACACTCATGCTCGGCTGGTGGGAAGGGAAGAATGCCCTGGTAAATCCATTGCTCGCTCAGCAAATATCTTACTCGTCTGGCCCATCTTTTCTTGAAGAGTCAACCTCCCTGCCTTAGTGCTACATTAAGGCCATAAGACCTGGCATGAGTGTGTTTGATCTGCTGAGAGCTTCTCACCTCAGCTATGTGTGGGCCTTGCACAAAGGGGCCTGTGCAGAGAGGAACCAGAATAAAAGATGTGAGATTGGCCTGGATTCTACCCCAGCCTGCCACAGAGAAGATGGTCTGAAACTACAGACCCAT